>JAYESA010000011.1:143308389-143568389 GCA_036927795.1 Iris macrosiphon
AAATACCTGTGTCCCTAGTGTTCAGTGCAGGGTAGGTAATCATAAATCTGTGTGGGTAGCAGTGTCCCAGTGAGAGTGTGTGTTGTGCAGTATCAGTAACTTGGGTGACAGTGTGTAAGTCTGAGAGAAGAGAGAGAGAGAGCAGTGAGCACTTGAGTGCACAGGATTTGGAGAGGGAGGAAGACTAATATTGTGAAATGGGTATGTTAAGGTATTATTAGTATTTACTGATACACTATAGTATCAGCAATTATAGTTGCCATGACTTGGGATATGAAATTGATCCAATCCATTGACAGCTAGTATATATCTTAGGTGACACTGAGTTGGGTTAAGGATTAGGATTAATAGTAGGTAAGTATTAACTAGTAAGCTATATAAGTGTATATATGTACTAACTAGACTCTAGTATATGAGTATTATGAAATACCTTATGGATAGTTATGTACTAATGTTTAGTATAACTAGAAATGACTAGTTTAGTTAGGTTTCATCCATAGGGGACTATTATAATGCATATGGACTAGTTAACCTAGTATTGACCAGTAAACCTCAGAGTTGACCTAGAAACCCCATTTTTTTTTTAACTAAACATGTTATTCTTTTAATTCAGTATTTGACATTAATATTCTAAATAGGTCATTGTGATCCCCCTTTGGACATCGATCCTCACACCTTGCTCAGGACCACAGGCGAGTACATTCTCTGACAGTTTTCATTGTTGATTACTTCTATAAATTGTAGTATATTACATACTTGATTCTGACACTATGGATACACGAGTTAGCACCCTAGATCCCCATCATGAGGAGTCGTGATTGGAATCCATCGTGCTAGCTGGGGGATGGGGAACTATTAGTAGATTATGTGATCATATCCAAACTTATCATGCATCATAGCTCACCCCACTTCTCACGTCGGGTGCAGCCTGACCATCATCATGCCTCATAGCTGTTATATGTGATTAGCCTGACCATTATCATGCATCATAGCTAACCATATGGTTAGCTTGACCTTCACGAATCATAGCTAATCATATATAACCAGCCTGATCCAGTCCCAAGTCGATCACATAATAAACTGATATTTCAAACACTTAGCTAGATGTTTATTTTATTCTGATTCACTTGTTCTAGCATTCACTATTTATTGTTCATTGCTAGATGCTCTATTGTCTATTCATTTTTCTTCTGTACTTCTCATTTTCAGCATTTATTTCCATCTTGTATCTCTTACACTGTTTATAGATTTTGTCAATTTAATGAAACTGCTATTAGTGCTTGTGCTTCGCTCCAATCCTGACTGGATAACATTTTTCAGAGGACCTGGAGGATCTTTGCCCCACTCATTATGGCCCAGGATTAGAGGGAGATTTCACCCCGGAAATCCCAGAGGAGTTGCCTAGCCTAGAGGAGAACGTACCTGGCTGCTCTTAGACTACTTTTTCTGCATTATTGTTTTAGACTGAGACTGAGATGTATTTATTATTTTGTGACTTTGTGAGGTCATTTAGACCCAGGATTTGAGTTGGATTATTGTGGTTAGTTTTTATTAGAACTCTTTTCTATTCTCATCGTGCTATAATTTCTATTAGCTTGTGATTGAGTATATCATAGAACTGTGGATTATTATCATTGTCCTCCGTACGGAGTTGAGATTTTGACAGGATATATTATGTTTAGACCTAGACAGCGTTCTACCGCCGATGCTGCGGCGTAGGCTGGACGTACCCACGACTCATGCCCAAATTCCGGGTGCGGGTCATGACAACAACCTCCCCCAATCTGTGCATTCCTGTACAAAGTAGCTGCCAGTGCTCTGTCCTGTTGCCCGATACTGCTTGCTGTTGTTTACCCCCTTCTTTACTGCACACGGTGTAGTTGTTGCTGTGTAAGGGAACCTTGCTCGATCACTCTCACTTACTAGCTCACACATCCTCCATACAAAACACAGTCATTTATACACCTAAGTATATATGATTACACATAATATAGCTATCCATATATAGATACATATATTCCTCTATACCTCTTAATCTATATGCAAAACACTATATATACATATATACCAATACATACAACTTACTAGCTATATATGTATATACTTACCACACATATGAAATAAATATAGAGGTATAAACTAACATATGCACAAATATATAACACAAGCATACGTACATATCTACATACACATATAGTGATATGTATCTAGGTACTCTATTAAGTATAATAAAGATTTATCTAGATACCCCAATATATACATATAGACACACATAAACACATAAACACAAAAACTCAAAATACACCATTATATACTCCAATTAATGTATAGATAGTATATACAAATATATTTATATATGCATGTATAGTACAAAAGCTAAAACACAAACATATGGGATGCACCGCACCCGTATCACACTTTTCTATGATACGCTTGTGATACGGCCCCCAACTCATAACCAAACGTATCTCGGAGGACACGTACAAGTCCAATACATAATTTATGATCAATGCATATATAAATTAGAGTATCTACGTGTCCATGTCATCATATGATATGCACATGGCCCCGTGTCGGAGAAAAACCCCTAAAAATGACCGTTTCTTCAAATCGGCGAGATTCGGCCCACATGTATCCAATTGTGGACACAACATAAGCTACAAACAAATAATCAAGGGTCAATTAGATCTATTAGATCCATTGACAAGTACTACATGTGCCAATCTCAGAATTCTCCCAAAATTGACACTAAAAATGGTCATAACTTCCACCGTAGGTCTCCAAATAATTCTAAATCAAAACCTATGGGTAACCTATGCATGTGGGGTAGTTTCTTATGCTAAAATCTCAGATCTATAGTCTATAGGAAGAGGAAAAACTGATTTGTACCTATTAGGAGATGGATTCCCAATAAAAATGTCCCAAATGAGAAGTTGCTACTCTCCTTGTAGATCTTGGCCTCCTCTTCCTTGTTCCTTGCTCTTTGCTTATAGATCCTTGATGTAGAGTCTTCAATGATGAATTTAGAAAGAGATTTGAAGAAAATTGATGGAGAATTGATGGGGGATTGGAGGAAAAATGGAAGGGGAAAAACTAGATCTAGAATTTTGGGAAAGAATTAAAATGAGAGCACTCTCTCTCCTCTCAATTATGGCTGGTCATAAACCCCTCCCCAAGCAATGTACAAAGTCATAAATACCCCTTGGGACCTCTCATGAAGAAATAATTAGGGAGGGAAGGTTCTAGTCTAATGGTTTCACTAATTAAACATGTTTCTTAATCCATGGGCCTAATTCATGGGCTCAACTTAGACTAGTCCAAAAAGTTTGTTCATGTCCTCTAATTAAATGGTTAGGTCCAGTACACAAGTCCAAAATAAGTCTACACTAGCAATAATTATTAATATAATAAAATAAATAAATCAGTCATGCACAATTATTAATTATAATAATCCTAAAATAATTAATACCCATAATAATTACCAAACTACCCTTAGATGGAAATGTGAGGGTGACAAACCTACCCACCTTAGAAAAAATTTGTCCTCGAAATTAAAGAAGAAACTATCTACCAAAACAAACAATATAATGCAAGAAGGAATTATACCTCACGGCTCAAAAAGATACGGATATCGCTCGTGCATCTCGGCCTCTCGCTCCCAGGTACTCTCTCCTGGCGAGTGATGCCTCCACGCGATGTGCACCAAAGGAATCATCTGGTTCCTTAGTACCTTCTCTCTCTGATCCAGAATCTCCACTGGCTGGTATGGATAACTGAGAGTAGGGCCCACCTCTATCTCCGAATGATCCAACACATGACTGGGATCTGCTACGTACCGTCTCAACAGTGACACATGAAATATATTGTGTACTCCTTACAATGCAGGTGGTAAGTCTAGTCTGTAAGCGACTACACCGACCCTCTCAAGAATGCTGAAAGGACCGATGAATCGCGGACTAAGCTTGCCGCCTCCACCGAAACGAATTGTGCCACATGTCAGAGAAATCCTCAAGAAAACCAGACCGCCAACCTAGCACGAAACAAAAACTTAGCACTCTAACAAGAAACAATCAAACACAAACAAGACAAAACTAAAGCTATACCTCAAACTCCAGAGGTCTCCGGTGGCTATCGGCCCAATGTCGTTGCCTGTCCTGCGCCACTCGAAGTATGTCTCTGATAAGTTTCACCTTCTCTGCTGCATCCACTACCATCTCTGGTCCCAATAAAGTCCTGTCACCAACATCATCCCAGGATAACGGAGTACGGCACCTCCGTCCATACAACACCTCGAATAGTGACATCTCAATGCTGGCTTGGTAGCTGTTGTTGTATAAAAACTCTACCAAGTGAAGGTGATCCTCCCAAGAACCTCCAAGATTCAAAATACAGGTGCGTAGCATATCCTCGAGAGTCTGAATAGTCCTCTCCGACTGTCCGTCCATTTGAGGGTGATAAGCGGTACTGAACTTGAGTTGAGTGCCCAAGCTAGCCTGCAAACTCCTCCAGAAATGGGACGTGAAGCGGCTATCCCGATCCGAGACAATTCTCACTGGAATACCTTATAATCTGACAATCTGGCGCACATACATCTCCGCGAGTCTCTCCGTAGATGTACCCACTTTAAATGGTAGAAAGTGGGCTGATTTGGTCAACCTGTCCACGATAACCCAAATCGCATCCTTGCCTCCTGGAGAACGCAGAAGCCCTGATACAAAATCCATGGTAACATGCTCCCATTTCCACTTCAGAATGGGCAGAGGCTGAAGCAATCCTCCTGGTCTCTGTCTCTTCGCCTTGACCTGCTGGCAAACTAAGCATCTGGACACGAAGCTAGCTACCTCTCGCTTCATGCCATACCACTATACAAGCTCCCTCATATCTCTATACATCTTGTTGGCACCGGAATGCATAGAGTATTGGGAACGATGTGCCTCCTGCATAATCTCCTCGCGTAATGCTCCTTTTGGTACGCACAACCTGGTATCGTGTCACAATGATCCATCATCTGCAACGATAAAGTCCTCTGCTAGCCTGACCTGAACCTGTGCTCTGATGCTCCTTAGAGACTCATCCTCATACTGTCCAGTTCTAACTTGGTCCATCAGCTCCGACTGAACCCGAAGTCCCCACATCTGCGCTGCAACTCCCAAAATTAATACCTCAATACCCAAACTATTGAGGTCTGCCAATAGATGCCTGTCCCTACTCAAGCATATAGCCATGGGATACCTGCTCAAAGCATCCGCGACTACGTTGGCCTTCCATAGATGGTACTGCAAAGATATTTCAAAGTCCTTCATCAGCTCCAACCATCGTCGCTGCCTCATGTTGAGCTCCTTCTGTGTAAACACATACTTTAAGCTCTTATGGTCTGTGAAGATCTATACTCTCTCTCCATATAGATAGTGTTTCCATAATTTAAGAGCAAAGATAACCGTTGCAAGCTCCAAATCATGGGTAGGGTAGTTCTTCTCATGCGGGCATAATTGCCTGGAAGCATAGGCAATTACCTTCCCGTGCTGATGTAGTACACAACCCAAACCCTTCCCTGATGCATCACTGTAAATGGAAAATCTTCTTGCTCCTGATGGTAGTGTCAAAATGGGAGCTGTAGTCAATCTCCTCTTCAGCTCCTCAAATGCTGACTGGCAATCCTCAGTCCAGACGAATTCCACATCCTTTCTGGTCAGCCTAGTCATCGGCTCTGCTAGTCTGGAGAAGTCCTGAACAAACCTCCGGTAATAGCCTGCTAATCCAAGGAAGCTCCTGATCTCTGCTACTGAACTCAGGGTAGACCATAATTCAACTGCTGAGATCTTCTTCGGGTCCACCGAGATCCCATCTCCTGTAATAACATGCCCAAGGAATTCAACCTTATCAAGAAAGAATTCGTACTTCGACAACTTGCCATACAACTTCTCCTTCCTGAGGGTCTCCAAAACAATCTTTAAGTGCTGCTCATGCTCCTCAGGGGTCTTCAAATATATCAGAATATCATCTATGAAGACTACAACAAACTGATCCAGGTACTGATGAAATACCTTGTTCATCAGGTTCATGAACACTATCGGGGCATTGGTCAACCCAAACGGCATTACCAAGAACTCAAACTGTCCATAACGAGTCCTGAAAGCCGTCTTCAGGATGTCTTCCCTCTTCACCTTTACCTGGTGGTACCCTGACCTCAAGTCTATCTTCGAGAATACCTTCGCTCCGCTCAGCTAGTCAAACAAGTCATCAATCTGCGACAACGGGTATTTGTTCTTTATAGTAAGGTTATTAAGTGCCCTGTAGTCGATACACATACATACCGACCCATCCTTCTTGGGTACAAACAGTACCGGAGCACCCCATGGTGACGAACTGGAACGGATAAAGCCTTTATCTTGTAAATCATTCACCTGCTTCTTCAACTCTGCCAGTTCACTGTTGTTTACTCTATAGACGTGCTGAGAGATTGGCTATGCGCCTGGCACTAAGTCTATAGAGAACTCCATATCTCTGTCCGACGACAACCCTGACAAATCCTCTGGAAAGACATCCAAGAACTCTGCAATCAACGGATGTGGTGGCTCCCGCTCTTCTACCAAAGCCCCACAGAAATTGCCCTTGCTCTGCTCTGCTCCTCGGACGAACTCGAACTCCGGCTCTCCTGGCGTGTGAAATAAAACTCTGCCTCCACGACAATGGATACTAGCGTGATATCTACTCAACCAATCCATCTCGAGTACTATATCGTAACTCGAAAGTGGCATTACAAGTAAACATACACTCAGCTCACGGCCTCCCACATAAACCCTCTGGTTCTTGCAAACATCACTGACCAGGATGATGCCACCCCCGGTCATGATCTTACAAGTCCGCGCCAACGGTTCAGACTCAAGATAATATCTCAAAGCAAAAGATACAGATACAAAGCTATGAGATACACCAGAATCAAATAAGGCATGAGCTGGAAAAGAATCGAGTAAGATTGGACCTGATATAACGTCTCCGACTGGCTCTGACTCCTCCATTGTCAGGGCAAAAGCTCGCCCCTGATGTGCACCCCTCTGCTGGTGCTGGTGCTGCACGAACTTCTGCTGTTAGGGCTGTAAAGGAGGTCCTCTCGGCTGTCCCACCGGGTGTCTAGCGGGTATCCTCTAGATAGGGGCTATATCCTGAACTATCCGAGCTAAGGTCTTGGGGCAATCCCTCAGCTGGTGATCTGATGAACCACAAAATAAATACTGACCGAGCCTCTTCCTGCAAACGTCCCATCCGTGACCTGCCTTCTTATAGAAGGGGCAAGCACGAGCTGTCTAGGCTGGTCTCTGTATCTGGTATGTCTGTTGTACAGGTGCTCGGTTAGGCTCATTGAACTGCTGCCTCTGCTGCCAGAAATATGGCTTCTTAGCTGGACCTGTGCTGCTGCTGCCACCATAAACATCTCGGTCCCTCTTGTGCATCCCACTCAGGTCTCTCTCGACCTTGTGAGCCTCCCTCAAGATGTCTGTATACGTCTTGTGGCTCAAAGAAATGAGAGCCTTCACTTCCCAGTTTAGACCCTCTCTGAACCTACTAGCCCGGTTCGCTGGGTCTCTTACCATATAGTCGGCATACCTGCTCAACCTACCAAACTTGGCAGCATACTCCTCCACCGACATGTTCCTCTGGTAGAGGTTCTAGACCTGTCACTCCAGGTCAAGTCTCTCAGTAGGCGAAAAGAACTTCCTTCTGAACAAGTCCCTGAACTCTCTCTATGTCAATCCTGGATCGACGATCTGTGGCTTATTTCAAAACCACGTGCTGGCGATGTCCATCATCTGTAATCCTGCTGCCTCCACCAATCAGGTCCTCCGCAAGACGGGATAAGCACATGACGCGCTCCATGCTCTCCAACCAATCATCCGCATAGATGATGCCCTCTGTCCCCTTGAAAGGCCGGGGATCCAACTTCTTGAAGTCTTAAATAGTATCGGGCCTGGGTTGTACCTCCCGTGGCTATGGTGGTGCGGTCCTCTCTACGGCGGTGATGGCCACTTGGTGAGCACTCTCGATGTCATATCTTATCACCTCGGTCTGTCGGTGCTGTGCCTCCGCCTGGTCCCTCTGGGCCTCCATCATCATCTGGAAAAGTGCAAACAGCTGTGTAGCATCAGCTGGTACTGGCGGTGGGGGTGGAAGATCCTCAGGAATAACTAGAGCAACCCTCTGAACCGGGGGAGAAGCACCCCCAAAAGCGGCTGCTGAGACTCCCACCTGGACCGGTGAGGCGATCCTCTCGACTGGATATGAAACAGTAGCAGCTGCTACTCTATCCGCAGTAGGCTGGGAAGTAGCTGAGGAAGCTGCTGCTGCTCCTGAGCGATAGAATCTGACCTTCGGAGGCATCCTGAAGTCAGATTGAAAATACGAAATCAATATTGAATATAATGTGATATCCTCAAAGAAGGACAGAACTTAATTCAAAATAAAAGACAATATCAAATAGATAAAGATTTGTAGAATAAAACATTGGAGTTTTTCTTAGTTGTGATTGAGTAACTCTCAGCCTAAATCCTGTATTCTAAAGCAAGCTCGTAGCAATACTCTAGTCGAGCACAACTATGATGCCTATCTAGACCTGCATGGGCCACCACTAAAAATGTGTCACGATCCGCACCCTGATATTCGGATACGAGTATGTGGTTACGCCCAGCCTACGCCATAGAATCGGTGGTAGAACACTGTCTGGGTCATTTCTAACTATCTAACATCTCAATAATATAATATGGTACCTGTCAATCATCTCAACTCCAAACGGAGGAGCAATATGATATCTCATAAATATATCAATCTCAATCACAAAACAAACTAAGGAGGAAATAATGCACGAATGGAAATAGCAAAAGAAAGATAGATACAATCTACAATATAAAATAATAGTACATCTGTGAATCTCCTCAAATATAAATGCCTAATACAAAATCACTAAACAAAACTAGACCTCCTCGGTCACTGGTACTATGTCCTCTGGCTCTAGGGAAGTGTCCTCTAAAGTCTCACCCTCCTGAGGTCCGTAATGTGTGGGACACAGCTCCTCTAGCCAATCATCTGAAAAAATATATACAGTCAGGATTGGAGCGAAGTACATACCTCTGAAAGCAGTTCCAATAACATAATCGAGCATATATAACAAGAAATAGAAAAATGATACAAGATGCACAAGTAGAAAGAATATACTGTACAAGTGAACAGGCAATAGGCACAATAAAGCTGGAAATAAATACAAGAATAACTGCAAGTAGAGAACAAGAAATACTAACTATGTATTTTAGAGTGCGAGTTCGTTATGTGATCGGTTTAGGTTGCACATGAGGTATATAGGTAACTCCATTATACGTGAGGTATATAATCGACATGCACATGAGAACAAGAGGGCTTTGATCACATAACCAACTCCTACTCCCCCTCCCCAACCAATATTCATGGATCCAATCATGACACATTACGTACATGATCACGATAGTCACACTAGCACACGAAATAGTAGATGCACAAGAAGCACATGAAAGTCAATACCCGATGCACACGATGAAATATATGTCATTAGGTACCCGTTGCACACGGTAGAGGATAACACCTCCTGACGGGATCCATATAGCATCAGTCCATGAAATCACTGTGTCGGAAATTAATGTATACTAATCTAGAATATGCATATATACAATATTATGAATTGAAAATAAACAGAGAAATGTACTCGCCTGAAGTCCTGAGCAAAGTATGTCTCTCGATGCCCAAGCTGGTGTCTCACAACCTATATATGGTATATTGCATCAATACAAGGTTCAATGATGAAAATAAATGAAGTTAAAGAAGTTCTAGGTCAATACGCCGTTTCTAAGTCAAACCAATGCATTTCTAGGTTGCAAGAGTCTAATGCTAGTCACTAAGTTAATACACTATGAAGCTATGCTATACTAGCTAAGCTAACACACCACGGTGCATTCAAGAAGCCGTATCCTAAGATACGCAAGTTCTCTAATATGAAAATAGGTTTATATATATATACATAAGTCATATATAATAATATCTCAAAACAAAAATAAATATGATACCATGGCCTTGCACCAATGTGTATCACAATTACCCTGATACTCAAACTCAATACCCTGGGGTATCGACCCAAAACCTTGGTGATACCTTGGTATATCAAGGTAAACCAATCAAACGTATATAACTAAGCTAATGTCTATATATAATAAACTAACACTAATTATTCGTATACTATAGACTAACATAGATACAACTATTATTATATAGGCTAACTGCTACTAACACTATTACAAGTATACATATATATATAGCTAACTATTAAAGTAATAGAGTATATATCTATACTAACTTGAATATAGATATTGACTGATACAAACTTACTATTAACTATTTCTCCTAACTAATACACTAGCTAAAACATCTAATACATGCTAGACCCTAATACAACTAGTACACAAAAATCCCTAAACAGAACTGACTGATCTATACCAAAAATAATTACTTAACTGTGTCAAATTTTAGGTCAGGTGAGTCTTCAGTCCTTCAGTTCTATGTGCAATTCAATCCTTCAGTTCACAGGTAATCTTCAGTTCTTCAGTGATTTTCTATACTAATCTGAGCCTTGTACTGAACTGAGCCTTCAGTTCTTCAGTGATTTGAATACTGAACTGAGCCTTGTACTGAACTGAGCCTTCAGTTCTCAGGTGAGCATCTGTAAATCTTCAGATATGTCCTCACTGTGCAGATACACAGTGAGTCTCAGTTATCCAGTCCTTCAGGTAATCTCAGGTAATCTTCAGTGGAGGTAAATGAGTCTTCAGTCTAGGTCTTCACTGTGCAGATACACAGTGAGTCTCAGTCCTTCAGGTAGGTGCTCAGGTAATCTTCAGTCCATGCTGTGCACATAGCTGTGCAATGGAGTCTGCACATTGCTAAAACCCAATCTTGTGTGACTCCTCTCCCAGTTACCTGCACAGTCATGCACAGCCTCCCCTAATCTGTGCATTTCTGTACAAAGTATCTGCCAGTGCTCTGTCCTGTTGCCCGATACTGCTGGCTGTTGTTTACCCCCTTCTTCACTGCACACGGTGTAGTTGTTGCTGTGTAAAGGAACCTTGCTTGATCACTCTCACTTACTAGCTCACACACCCTCCACACAAAACACAGTCACTTATACACCTAAGTATATATGCTTACACATAATATAGCTATCCACATATAGATACATATATTCCTCTATACCTCTCAATCTATATGCAAAACACTATATATACATATATACCAATACATACAAATTACTAGCTATATATGTATATACTTACCACACATATGAAATAAATATAGAGGTATAAACTAACATATGCACAAATATATAACACAAGCACACGTACATATCTACATACACATATAGTGATATGTATCTAGGTACTCTATTCAGTACAATAAAGATTTATCTAGATACCCCAATATATACATATAGACACACATAAATACAAAAACTCAAAATACACCATTATATACTCCAATTAATGTATAGATAGTATATACAAATATATTTACATATGCATGTATAGTACAAAAGCCAAAACACAAACACATGGGGTGCACCGCACCCGTATCACACTTTTCTATGATACGCTTGCGACACGGCCCCCAACTCATAACCAAACGTATCCCGGAGGACACGTACAAGTCCAATACATAATTTATGATCAATACATATATAAATTAGAGTGTCTATGTGTCCGTGTCATCATATTATATGCACATGGTCCCGTGTCGGAGGAAACCCCCTAAAAATTACCGTTTCGTCAAATCGACGAGATTTGGCCCACACATATCCAATTGTGGACATGACACAAGCTACAAACAAACAATTAAGGGTCAATTAGATCTATTAGATCCATTGACAAGTACTACATGTGCCAATCTCGGAATTTCCCCAAATTGACACTAAAAATGGTCATAACTTCCACCGTAGGTCTCCAAATGATTCTAAATCAAAACCTATGGATAACCTATGCATGTGGGGTGGTTTCTCATGGTAAAATCTCAGATATATAGTCTATAGGAAGGAAAAAAACTAATTTGTATCTATTGGGAGATGGATTCCCAATAAAAAGGTCCCAAATAACAAGTTGCTACTCTCCTTGTAGATCTTGGCCTCCTCTTCCTTGTTCCTTGGTCCTTGCTTATAGATCCTTGATGTAGAGGCTTCAATAATGAATTTAGAAAGATATTTGAAGAGAATTGATGGAGAATTGATGGGGGATTGGAGAAAAAATGGAAGGAGAAAACTAGATCTAGAATTTTGGGGAAGAATTAAAATGAGAGCACTCTCTCTCCTCTCAATTATGGCTGGTCATAAACCCCTCCCCAAGCAATGTACAAAGTCATAAATACCCCCTTGGGGCCTCTCATGAAGAAATAATTAGGGAGGGAAGGTTCTAGTCTAATATTTTCACTAATTAAATATGTTTCTTAATCCATGGGCCTAATTCATGGGCTCAACTTAGACTAGTCCAAAAAGTTTGTTCATGTCCTCTAATTAAATGGTTAGGTCCAGTACACAAGTCCAAAATAAGTCTACACTAGCAATAATTATTAATAAAATAAAATAAATAAATCAGTCATGCACAATTATTAATTATAATAATCCTAAAATAATTAATACCCATAATAAGTACCAAACTACCCTTAGATGGAAATGTAAGGGTGACACTTGGTCACGTTGAATTATGTTGCCAGCTTCTCATTGGAAGAGAAGCTCTGTCCTATCAGGCGAATTTGGAAATGCAAGTGAATCAAAAGTATTTCAGGGAAAAGTTAGCCTAGAACCTGGAATAAATCATACTTGATGGTTTCGTGAAGGGATACGCAAATCTTGTTGGATGACTTGGAGTTATAAACAAAGGTTTAGAATTGAATCTTGGCTGGGTGGTCTTAACTTGGAATAGATATATGGATTATATCAAAATGTGTCTTTCTTAAGGAGATAGACTGTGTGAATTGCTAGGCTTATCCTGCAACTTGGATATATCATGGATTGCCTGAACGAACTCGACCCATATACAAACGAACATGTTAAGAGAGTAGGATAATCTGTGCTCGATGGTTAAAAATCTGAGTGAAATAAGTTCCCATGAAAATGAACAATGGTTTGACCTTAGGAATTGGGGCGAGCACCGTGCGATGAATTTGCACGATATATCATGTGCTTGAACTTGTACATATGACTGGCCTAGTAATTAGGCAGACGACCCTATACCGAATGAAAGAAACTTGTATGGTCGACTTTAGATCATTGGTTAAACAAACCATAGAACTGGAGCAGCAAGACTTGGTGTTAGACTTGGAACGATAACGTGTGTTATGTTTGACCAGAATGGACGGACGCTAGTCGGTAGACCGAATAGATCATGCTTAACGGTAGTGTAAAACTTGAATTGAGTTGGAATGAAAATGACTTAGATTTTATCGACCCTGTTGGAAGTTTTATCGTGATTCATAAAAAAAACGAGAAGCCTTGAGATTTTTGCAAGTAGCTTTTCCGGTTTCACTATCTCAAAATTTGGTTGAATATATATGTTTGAGGGACGCCTTGAACGTGTGTACGATCTAAGGCTCAATGATATGTGAAACTCAAGTGCTAAGACTTCGCTATCGCTAAGTTGGTTGACATGCATATATTTGAAGGATGCTTTAAATATGTGCACGATCTAGACTCGTGATATACTGATCTCGAATGCTAGTGCAAGTAAATATCCACGTGGACAAGTATAACGACTGGTATAAGTTTTCCTCAGCCTTATACCATCATTCAAGATGGATTTTAACGGATCCCGCGTTAAGCAATATGTTTCGCGCTAAGACGCAATAGAGACCGAGTCATAACTTAGATTGAATGATAGAGTCATTCGATGAGACCGACCTGGCATTCACGCGATACGGGATAAGGTACGAGTAGGAAATTGTATTCGAATAGATCTAGTGATATCGATTGCTATGCTTGAAGTAGATTCGTTAATGCGATAGAACGGCTTGCGCTCAGGAAGTCTCGAGGATGAGACTTTTTCTGAGTGGTGTATAGTATAATGACCTATTTCGTTCAAGCGAACAACCGATTCAAATAGCGTAAGTACAACGACCCGACCCACTTTGCTCAGCGAGAAAACTCGTTTGAGGCAAAAAAGATTTCCCAACTTGGCCCTTTGTCACTACCACATTTTCTAGGAAAGGATATTTTAGTCATTTGGTAATTAATTAAATATTGTGCATGTTAAATTTTTATTTATTGTATTATTTATTTATTATTAGCATATTAGATTTATTTTTGGACTTGTATTAGTGGACCCAACTAGTTTAGTTTAGACTCATGGACCAACATTTAATTCTAGTTAGATTTGAGCCCAATAATTAGAAGCCCAATTATTAGGAGGATGATTAATTATGTTAAACCCATTAGACTAGAAGCTTCCCTCCTTAATTAATTTTTTCATGAGAGGCCCCAAGGGATATTTTAGACTTTACATAGTAGCTTGAGGGAGGGGGCAAGTGAGGCCTATATAAAGGGGATGAAAACTTTCTCTCTCTTTATTTTTTATTCCAAATCTAGATCTAGAAATTTCCTCAACCAAATTCCTACCAAATTTCTACCCAATTATTTCCCAAATCACCATTGGAGACTGATACAAACTTACTATTAACTATTTCTCCTACCTAATACACTAGCTAAAATATCTAATACATGCTAGACCCTAATATAACTAGTACAAAAAAACCCCTAAACAGAACTGACTGATCTATACCAAAAATAATTACTTAACTGTGTCGAATTTCAGGTCAGGTGAGTCTTTAGTCCTTCAGTTCTATGTGCAGTTCAATCCTTCAGTTCACAGGTAATCTTCAGTTCTTCAGTGATTTTCTGTACTGAACTGAGCCTTGTACTGAACTGAGCCTTCAGTTCTTCAGTGATTTGAATACTGAACTGAGCCTTGTACTGAACTGAGCCTTCAGTTCTCAGGTGAGCATCTGTGAATCTTCAGATATGTCCTCACGGTGCAGATACACAGTGAGTCTCAGTTATCCAGTCCTTCAGGTAATCTCAGGTAATCTTCAGTAGAGGTAAATGAGTCTTCAGTCTAGGTCTTCACTGTGCAGATACACAGTGAGTCTCAGTCCTTCAGGTAGGTGCTCAGGTAATCTTCAGTCCATGCTGTGCACATAGCTGTCCAATGGAGTCTGCACATTGCTAAAACCCAATCTTGTGTGACTCCCCTCCCAGTTACCTGCACAGTCATGCACAACTGTCACTACCACTTTTCCATATAAGGGCATTTGTGGAATTTAGCTATTTTAAATAATTATGAATTTAATTAATTGCTGAGTTTTATAACTAATTATATTATTATTAGTAAGGTTTAGTTTAGGTCAAACCCTAGAACTCATTAGGACAGACCCTAGTGAGTCAACCCTAATTGTAAACCAGTTCTAGTGAAACCCTAGAATTCTAATTTTAGGTTTGGACCTCAAACCCTAGAAGGCCTAAACCTGAGTTAATTAGGTTCCACATGAGAGGGCCAGGGGGTTTAACCTAAAAGGACTAGGCATGGAAACCCTAAACTGGGCTTTAATATAAAAGGGAAGCCATTCTTCTTATAGAGAGAAGAAACCCTAGCCTCCACAAGAGAAAAACCATCTCCCCACCTCCAGATTTCGAAATCCTAACCCTAGGGTTTCCACCTTCCTCCTCCAAGCAAGGAAAGCAAGGAACGTGGGTCAGGAAGCCTTGAAGAAGAAGAACCTCAGTGAAGAAACCATCCCTGCAGGTAAAAACCCTGTTTTTATTCTATTTAATTCTGTTTTCAGATGTTCATGGCCCTTAGGAACCCACCCCTCTGTGTAGAGTTTTATTTTTAGGGTTTTGATTAGGTTTGGTGTTCATACGTTGGTTTCCCAATTAATTCGTGAACCCTAACCCTAGGTGTTGCATGTAGATCTATCCCATCCTCCAACGTGTATGGTTAGATCTCGGTTCCTAGGGTTGGTTTGGGAATTTATGGGTTTGTAGGTATATTTGTTTTTCTGCACTGCACGTGTTCGAAGAAATGTTTATTAAGGATATATTTATCTAACTTATTCAATTTCTGCATATTTTTGATATACCTATCTATATACATAAATATATGTTGTGTGGTGATCACTGTAAATGGTTCTCTGATTCAGTCGGGTGAATTTCTGTGCTGTGTGCACTGTGGGGGGATCTTCCCTGTACAGTCGGGTTTAGAGTACTGTGTGGCTGTGTTTGTGTGTCAGTTAGAGATCTGGGTATTATTATGTACTGTGTGTTTATGTATCAGTGTGTTGATGTGTGTGTGTATAGGATTAAGAAATCAGTGAGTGTTCTATATAAATTCTGTATCTCAGTGAGAACTGTGTGAGTCTAGCTAAGTCTCAGTGACTCTGTGTCTATGAGGACTGTGTGATTCAGAGAGAGAAAGAGTGTGTAGTTCAGTTTAGAGTGTCAGGGTAGAGGGAATTCTGTGTTTTAGACAACTGTGTAGATATCTATGTAAGTATGAGCAGTTCAGTGTGTGTTGTGGGGTGCCAGTCAGAGAGACCTGTGTGAGAGGGGTGTATCAGTATGAGGTAGCTGTGTCAGCAGTCAAGTTTAGTATATTTTTGGGTATCAGTTAGGGATACATGTGTGTTAAGTATCCCTGTGTAATGCCTGTTTGTGTTTTGGGTTAGAGAATAGTGTGTGTCCCTATGTATCAGTAGGGGTAGGTTCTGTGTATCAGGAATAGAGGGAGAGGTGTAGTGAGTGTTAGTTTTAGACTAGAGTTGTATTTAATATCAGTATACAGTGCTAGACAGTGCACCATTGGAGGAAATGTGTGTAAGGATTTTAGTGTATCAGTATCAACATTGGGTGTGGCAGCATTGTACCAGTGTGTGTACAGATTTTGCCTGTGTATCAGTTAGAGAGGGCAGTGTGCAGGGGGAAGAGCTGTGTGCAGTATTAGTGAATCAGAATTTAGTGTGTATATTTCCTGTGTCAGTGTGTATGAGTTCCATAGAACCTAGTATACCTGGGTGTCTTGGAGTATCAGTGATATGAGGGTGCAATGTGTATCAGGAGCAGTATGAGGGTTTAAGTAGCTGTGCTGTGTCACTAAACTGATTGTGTATGAGTATAAGAGTGTATCAGTTTAGCCTTAGAGTGTGAGTGTTTCAGAAACTTGTGTCTGTGTGTATGAGCAAGTATGTGTCAGTGAGTCCTAATTGTGTATTGTTTAGAGTAAGTACCTAGGTGTTATCTGTGTCACAGTCAGTGTAAATACCTGTGTCCCTAGTGTTCAGTGCAGGGTAGGTAATCATAAATCTGTGTGGGTAGCAGTGTCCCAGTGAGAGTGTGTGTTGTGCAGTATCAGTAACTTGGGTGACAGTGTATAAGTCTGAGAGAAGAGAGAGAGAGCAGTGAGCACTTGAGTGCACAGGTTTTGGAGAGGGAGGAAGACTAATATTGTGAAATGGGTATGTTAAGGTATTATTAGTATTTACTGATACACTATAGTATCAGCAATTATAGTTGCCATGACTTGGGATATGAAATTGATCCAATCCATTGACAGCTAGTATATATATCTTAGGTGACACTGAGTTGGGTTAAGGATTAGGATTAATAGTAGGTAAGTATTAACTAGTAAGCTATATAAGTGTATATATGTACTAACTAGACTCTAGTATATGAGTATTATGAAATACCTTATGGATAGTTATGTACTAATGTTTAGTATAACTAGAAATGACTAGTTTAGTTAGGTTTCATCCATAGGGGACTATTATAATGCATATGGACTAGTTAACCTAGTATTGACCAGTAAACCTCAGAGTTGACCTAGAAACCCCATTTTTTTTTTTAACTAAACATGTTATTCTTTTAATTCAGTATTTGACATTAATATTCTAAATAGGTCATTGTGATCCCCCTTTGGACATCGATCCTCACACCTTGCTCAGGATCACAGGCGAGTACATTCTCTGACAGTTTTCATTGTTGATTACTTCTATAAATTGTAGTGTATTACATACTTGATTCTGACACTATGGATACACGAGTTAGCACCCTAGATCCCCATCATGAGGAGTCGTGATTGGAATCCATCGTGCTAGCTGGGGGATGGGGAACTATTAGTAGATTATGTGATCATATCCAAACTTATCATGCATCATAGCTCACCCCACTTCTCACGTCGGGTGCAGCCTGACCATCATCATGCCTCATAGCTGTTATATGTGATTAGCCTGACCATTATCATGCATCATAGCTAACCATATGGTTAGCCTGACCTTCACGAATCATAGCGAATCATATATAACCAGCCTGATCCAGTCCCAAGCCGATCACATAATAAACTGATATTTCAAACACTTAGCTAGATGTTTATTTTATTCTGATTCACTTGTTCTAGCATTCACTATTTATTGTTCATTGCTAGATGCTCTATTGTCTATTCATTTTTCTCCTGTACTTCTCATTTTCAGCATTTATTTCCATCTTGTATCTCTTACACTGTTTATAGATTTTGTCAATTTAATGAAACTGCTATTAGTGCTTGTGCTTCGCTCCAATCCTGACTGGATAACATTTTTCAGAGGACCTGGAGGATCTTTGCCCCACTCATTATGGCCCAGGATTAGAGGGAGATTTCACCCCGGAAATCCCAGAGGAGTTGCCTAGCCTAGAGGAGAACGTACCTGGCTGCTCTTAGACTACTTTTTCTGCATTATTGTTTTAGACTGAGACTGAGATGTATTTATTATTTTGTGACTTTGTGAGGTCATTTAGACCCAGGATTTGAGTTGGATTATTGTGGTTAGTTTTTATTAGAACTCTTTTCTATTCTCATCGTGCTATGATTTCTATTAGCTTGTGATTGAGTATATCATAGAACTGTGGATTATTATCATTGTCCTCCGTACGGAGTTGAGATTTTGACAGGATATATTATGTTTAGACCTAGACAGCGTTCTACCGCCGATGCTGCGACGTAGGCTGGACGTACCCACGACTCATGCCCAAATTCCGGGTGCGGGTCGTGACACGTTTTTAGTGGTGGCCCATGCAGGTCCGTAGTCGAGTCCTAGAACCGCATTAGAGCGATATCGTAGTGGTGCTCTCTTAGAGTATTACTACGAGCCTGTTTTAGGAAATAGGAATTAGGCCGAGGATATGCTCAATCACAATTAGGAAATTCTGATTCTTATGACATTACTCTTAATAATTTTTCCTTTAGAATTTTTCTGTCCTTCCTTGATGATATCGTATCTATTGCCTTAATTAAATCTTTCGATCTGTCTTCAGGATGCCGCCAAGAAGGTCCCAGAGACTCGGAGCAGCAGATTCAGAGAGGTCTGCCACCTCTCGCCCTGCCGGACAGACATTCGCAGCACCTCCTACATCTCCAGTACATGTGGGAGTGTCTGCGGCACTCTGGGGTCCTCCACCACCAGTTCAGAGGGTCCCCACAGCTACGACGGCACCACCACCACCAGTTCAGCATCCAGGAGGTGTGCCCGTCGATGGGGCACAGATGTTCGCCTTGATTCAGGGCATGGTCGACGCGCAGAGGACGTCGGCAGAGGCCCAGAGAGTGCAGGCTGAGGCACATCAGGCCCAGACAGAGATGATGAGGGTGAACATGGAGAATGCTCACCAAGTGGCTCTCCAGGCTGTGGAGAGAGTCACTCAGCAGCAGCAGCATCCTGATCATTACCACCAGAGGCCGGGCACCATTGTGGACTTCAAGAGGATGATGCCTCGGGAGTTCAAGGGGACAGAAGGGATACTCTACGCCGATGATTGGCTAGAGGACAGCGAGAGGAACTTGCGTTTGGCGCAGATTCCAGAGGCGCTCCAGATCGAGGCTGCGGGCAGCCAGATGTTCGATATTGCCTTGACGTGGTTTCGCACGGAGCCGAGACTCTTGCGCAGGGGACTCACTTGGGAGGATTTCAAGGAACTCTTCAAAGAAAAGTTCTTTCCTGATGTCGCCCTGGGAGCTTTGGAGAGTCAGTTCCATGACTTAGCCCAGGGGAGCTCGTCCGTCGACGAGTATGCCGCGGAGTTTTTCCGCCTGAGCCGCTTCGCGCCATCGATGATTAGAGATCCGGGGGACAGGGCCCGGAAATTCAGAAAGGGGCTGACAAGGGAGATCAAGTCTCGCACGTCGGGACGTCGCACAGCTACCTACGAGGGCATATTGATGGATGCTCAAGTAGCTGAGGACGACTTGGGCCTCAGGCCCAAGAGGGGACGCGATGGTTCCGGAGGAGCAAACAGTAGTACGGGACCGGGCAAGCGTCCACACTTTCAGCAGCAACAGCAGAGACCCTTTCAGCAGCAGCATCAGGCACCAGCCCGAGGGCAGGTCCAGCAGCAGCAACAGAGACAGAAACAGCCCGCCATCCAGTGCGCGTACTGCGGGAAGATGGGACATACTAGAGATATCTGCAGGAAGAGATTGGGCTCATGTCTATCCTGCGGATCGACGACACACCAGCTGAAGGATTGTCCTACCTTTCGTCCAGGTCAGGGTGGAGCAGCCGCCCAGAGAGGATCAGACAGGGTGCCTACCGCACCAGGAGGCCAACAACAGAGGGGACCACTTCCACCACAACATCAGAAGTTCGCCCAGCATCAGCAGCAGAGAGGTGCACCCCAGGGGCGAGCATACGCCATGGCAGTCGAGGAGATCGAGCCAGCAGGAGACTTGATTACAGGTTCGGTTCTTCTCGATTGTATTCCCGCATTTACCTTATTCGACTCTGGCGCTACCCATAGTTTTGTGTCTGTATCTTATGCACTTCGACATCATTTAGACACAGAACCATTAGCTAGGACTTGCAAGATCATGACTGGTGGAGGTATTATCCTAGTCCGTGATCACTGCAAGGACCGGAGAGTGTCAGTAGGAGGCCGAGACTTGAGCGTGAGCTTACTTGTCATGCCACTTCTGGGGTACGATATCGTGCTCGGAATGGACTGGTTGAGTAGGCATCATGCTACTATAGATTGTTATAGAGGCAGAGTATTGTTTAGACCACCAGGAGAGCAGGAGTTTGAGGTCGTCAGAAGAGCAGCGGGACAGAGGAGGAGCACATTTTGCGGAGCCAGGGCAGAAGAAGAGGAGTTGCCACATCCTCTGATAGCGGAGTTCCTGGATGTATTTCCAGAAGAGTTGCCAGGCTTGCCGTCAGACAGAGATGTTGAATTCTCTATAGACTTGGTTCCAGGAGCGGAGCCCATTTCACAACATGTCTATAGAGTCAACAACAGCGAGCTGGCAGAACTGAAGAAGCAAGTTGAGGAGCTGCAGGACAAAGGCTTCATCAAATCCAGTTCATCACCATGGGGAGCTCCGGTATTGTTCGTACCGAAGAAGGACGGCACGGTGCGCATGTGCATTGATTATAGAGCTTTGAACAACCTCACCATCAAGAACAAGTACCCGCTGCCGAGGATAGATGATCTTTTCGATCAGTTGAGCGGGGCGAGGGTATTTTCAAAGATAGATTTGAGGTCAGGCTATCACCAGGTGAAGGTGAAGAAAGAAGACACGCCGAAGACAGCTTTTCGAACCAGATACGGCCAGTTTGAGTTCATGGTGATGCCATTTGGTTTAACCAATGCACCGGCAGTATTCATGAACCTGATGAACAAGGTGTTCCACCAGTACCTTGACAAGTTCGTGGTGGTGTTCATTGACGATATTCTTGTGTATTCCAAGACCCCGGAGGAGCACGAAGAGCACCTGAGGTTGGTCTTAGAGACTCTCAGGAGGGAGAAGCTGTACGGGAAACTCTCTAAGTGTGAATTCTTCCTTGACAAGGTCGAATTTCTTGGGCATGTGGTATCGGGTGACGGAATCTCGGTAAACCCAAAGAAGATCGAGGCAGTGGAGTCGTGGGCTACCCCCAGTTCGGTAGCTGAGATCAGGAGTTTTCTCGGGCTAGCAGGATACTACAGGAGGTTTGTACAAGACTTCTCCAAGATTGCAGCGCCGATGACCAGATTGACTAGGAAAGATGTGGATTTTGTCTGGACGGAGGAGTGCCAGGCTGCATTTGATGAACTAAAGAAGAGGTTGACAACAGCTCCAATTTTGACGTTGCCAGCAGGGACAGGTGGTTTCACCATCTACAGTGATGCTTCAGGGAAGGGTCTGGGATGTGTTCTTCAGCAGCACGGGAAGGTAATTGCCTATGCTTCCAGGCAGTTACGCCCTCATGAAAAGAACTACCCCACCCACGATTTAGAATTGGCAGCAGTTATCTTCGCTCTAAAGCTGTGGAAGCATTATCTGTACGGAGAGCGTGTGGAGATCTTCACCGACCACAAGAGCTTGAAGTACGTGTTCACATAGAAGGAGCTGAACTTGAGGCAGAGGAGGTGGTTGGAGTTGATGAAGGACTTTGACATCTCATTGCAGTACCACCCAGGGAAGGCTAACGTAGTCGCCGATGCCTTGAGCAGGTATCCGACGGCTATGTACTTGACGACAGATAGGCATTTGTTGGCTGATTTGGAGAGCTTGGAGATTGAAGTGTTAGTTCCCGGCACTGAGATTCAGATGTGGGGATTGCAGATATAGTCCGAACTGATAGACAGGATCAGAGCTGTGCAGTACGATGATGAGGCTCTGAGGAGCATCAAGGCACAAGTTCAGATGGGATTGTCAGACGATTTTACTATCGCAGATGATGGTTCCTTACGGCACGGCACGAGGATGTGTGTGCCGAGCGGGGAGCTGCGGGAGGAGGTTTTGCAGGAGGCACACCGCTCTCAGTACTCGATGCATCCCGGTGCCAACAAGATGTATCGAGACTTGAGGGAGCACGTATGGTGGTATGGAATGAAGCGCGAGGTAGCACGCTTCGTATCCCGGTGTCTAGTGTGCCAGCAAGTAAAGGCAGACCGGCAGAGGCCAGGTGGGTTGCTTCAACCTTTACCGATTCCAGAATGGAAATGGGAGCACGTGACCATGGATTTCGTTTCAGGGCTTCCACGTTCTCCAGGAGGGAAGGACGCGATTTGGGTCATCGTGGACAGGTTGACCAAATCCGCCCATTTCTTACCTTTCAAGGTGGGTACGTCGACAGAGAGGCTAGCAGAGATGTACGTGCGACAGATAGTTAGACTTCATGGAGTTCCGGTGAGCATCGTCTCGGATCGGGATAGCCGTTTTACTTTCCACTTCTGGAGGAGTCTGCAGGCTAGCTTGGGCACTCAGCTCAAGTTCAGTACCGCATATCACCCCCAGACGGACGGGCAGTCTGAACGGACTATTCAGACTCTCGAGGATATGCTACGCACTTGTGTTTTAGATCTCGGAGGTTCTTGGGAGGATCATCTGCACCTGGTAGAGTTTGCTTACAACAACAGCTATCAGGCCAGCATCGAGATGTCACCATTTGAGGCTCTTTATGGACGGAGGTGTCGTACACCGTTATCGTGGGACGACGTTGGAGAGAGAGCCTTGCTAGGACCAGAAATGGTCGTGGATGCAGCAGAAAAGGTGAAACTCATCAGAGACAGACTGCGAGTGGGGCAGGACAGACAGCGGCATTGGGCCGACAGCCACCGTAGACCCCTTGAGTTTCAGGTATAGATTGTTACTTTCTGGTTTGTGTTGTTGTTTAGACTGCGTGTTGAGACTGTTTTGTTTTAGGTTGGCGATCTAGTTTTCCTACGGATTTCTCTGACGCGTGGCACGATTCGTTTTGGTAGAAGCGGGAAGCTTAGCCCACGCTACATCGGACCCTTTGGCATTCTTGCGAGGGTAGGTGCAGTGGCGTATAGACTGGACTTGCCGCCTGCATTGGAGGGAGTGCATGATGTGTTCCACGTGTCGCAGCTGAGACGGTACGTGGCAGACCCTAGTCACGTACTTGACCACTCGGAGATTGAGGTTGGTCCAACGCTCAGCTACCCTGAGCAACCCGTAGAGATCTTGGACCGCAGAGAAAAGGTGTTGCGGAACCAAACCATCCCTTTGGTTCGTGTTGCATGGAGACATCACTCTCCAGGGGAGTCGACCTGGGAGAGAGAGGACGAAATGCGCGAGCAATACCCGTATCTCTTCTAGACTTGAGGTATATTCCTTTTCTGATTTTATTCTTGTTGTAGTTCAGTCCAATTTCGAGGACAAAATTTCTTTTAGGAGGGTAGACTTGTCACTACCACTTTTCCATATAAGGGCATTTGTGGAATTTAGCTATTTTAAATAATTATGAATTTAATTAATTGCTGAATTTTGTAACTAATTATATTATTATTAGTAAGGTTTAGTTTAGGTCAAACCCTAGAACTCATTAGGACAGACCCTAGTGAGTCAACCCTAATTGTAAACCAGTTCTAGTGAAACCCTAGAATTCTAATTTTAGGTTTGGACCTCAAACCCTAGAAGGCCTAAACCTGAGTTAATTAGGTTCCATATGAGAGGGCCAGGGGGTTTAACCTAAAAAGACTAGGCATGGAAACCCTAAACTGGGCTTTAATATAAAAGGGAAGCCATTCTTCTTATAGAGAGAAGAAACCCTAGCCTCCACAAGAGAAAAACCATCTCCCCACCTCCAGATTTCGAAATCCTAACCCTAGGGTTTCCACCTTCCTCCTCCAAGCAAGGAAAGCAAGGAACGTGGGTCAGGAAGCCTTGAAGAAGAAGAACCTCAGTGAAGAAACCATCCCTGCAGGTAAAAATCCTATTTTTATTCTTTTTAATTCTGTTTTCAGATGTTCATGGCCCTTAGGAACCCACCCCTCTGTGTAGAGTTTGATTTTTAGGGTTTTGATTAGGTTTGGTGTTCATACGTTGGTTTCCCAATTAATTCGTGAACCCTAACCCTAGGTGTGGCATGTAGATCTATCCCATCCTCCAACGTATATGGTTAGATCTCGGTTCCTAGGGTTGGTTTGGGAATTTATGGGTTTGTAGGTATATTTGTTTTTCTGCACTGCACGTGTTCGAAGAAATGTTTATTAAGGATATATTTATCTAACTTATTCAATTTCTGCATATTTTTGATATACCTATCTATATACATAAATATATGTTGTGTGGTGATCACTGTAAATGGTTCTCTGATTCAGTCGGGTGAATTTCTGTGTTGTGTGCACTGTGGGGGGATCTTCCCTGTACAGTCGGGTTTAGAGTACTGTGTGGCTGTGTTTGTGTGTCAGTTAGAGATCTGGGTATTATTATGTACTGTGTGTTTATGTATCAGTGTGTTGATGTGTGTGTGTATAGGATTAAGAAATCAGTGAGTGTTCTATATAAATTCTGTATCTCAGTGAGAACTGTGTGAGTCTAGCTAAGTCTCAGTGACTCTGTGTCTATGAGGACTGTGTGATTCAGAGAGAGAAAGAGTGTGTAGTTCAGTTTAGAGTGTCAGGGTAGAGGGAATTCTGTGTTTTAGACAACTGTGTAGATATCTATGTAAGTATGAGCAGTTCAGTGTGTGTTGTGGGGTGCCAGTCAGAGAGACCTGTGTGAGAGGGGTGTATCAGTATGAGGTAGCTGTGTCAGCAGTCAAGTTTAGTATATTTTTGGGTATCGGTTAGGGATACATGTGTGTTAAGTATCCCTGTGTAATGCCTGTTTGTGTTTTGGGTTAGAGAATAGTGTGTGTCCCTGTGTATCAGTAGGGGTAGGTTCTGTGTATCAGGAATAGAGGGAGAGGTGTAGTGAGTGTTAGTTTTAGACTAGAGTTGTATTTAATATCAGTATACAGTGCTAGGCAGTGCACCATTAGAGGAAATGTGTGTAAGGATTTTAGTGTATCAGTGTCAACATTGGGTGTGGCAGCATTGTACCAGTGTGTGTACAGATTTTGCCTGTGTATCAGTTAGAGAGGGCAGTGTGCAGGGGGAAGAGCTGTGTGCAGTATTAGTGAATCAGAATTTAGTGTGTATATTTCCTGTGTCAGTGTGTATGAGTTCCATAGAACCTAGTATACCTGGGTGTCTTGGAGTATCAGTGATATGAGGGTGCAATGTGTATCAGGAGCAGTATGAGGGTTTAAGTAGCTGTGCTGTGTCACTAAACTGATTGTGTATGAGTATAAGAGTGTATCAGTTTAGCCTTAGAGTGTGAGTGTTTCAGAAACTTGTGTCTGTGTGTATGAGCAAGTATGTGTCAGTGAGTCCTAATTGTGTATTGTTTAGAGTAAGTACCTAGGTGTTATCTGTGTCACAGTCAGTGTAAATACCTGTGTCCCTAGTGTTCAGTGCAGGGTAGGTAATCATAAATCTGTGTGGGTAGCAGTGTCCCAGTGAGAGTGTGTGTTGTGCAGTATCAGTAACTTGGGTGACAGTGTGTAAGTCTGAGAGAAGAGAGAGAGAGCAGTGAGCACTTGAGTGCACAGGTTTTGGAGAGGGAGGAAGACTAATATTGTGAAATGGGTATGTTAAGGTATTATTAGTATTTACTGATACACTATAGTGTCAGCAATTATAGTTGCCATGACTTGGGATATGAAATTGATCCAATCCATTGACAGCTAGTATATATATCTTAGGTGACACTGAGTTGGGTTAAGGATTAGGATTAATAGTAGGTAAGTATTAACTAGTAAGCTATATAAGTGTATATATGTACTAACTAGACTCTAGTATATGAGTATTATGAAATACCTTATGGATAGTTATGTACTAATGTTTAGTATAACTAGAAATGACTAGTTTAGTTAGGTTTCATCCATAGGGGACTATTATAATGCATATGGACTAGTTAACCTAGTATTGACCAGTAAACCTCAGAGTTGACCTAGAAACCCCATTTTTTTTTAACTAAACATGTTATTCTTTTAATTCAGTATTTGACATTAATATTCTAAATAGGTCATTGTGATCCCCCTTTGGACATCGATCCTCACACCTTGCTCAGGACCACAGGCGAGTACATTCTCTGACAGTTTTCATTGTTGATTACTTCTATAAATTGTAGTATATTACATACTTGATTCTGACACTATGGATACACGAGTTAGCACCCTAGATCCCCATCATGAGGAGTCGTGATTGGAATCCATCGTGCTAGCTGGGGGATGGGGAACTATTAGTAGATTATGTGATCATATCCAAACTTATCATGCATCATAGCTCACCCCACTTCTCACGTCGGGTGCAGCCTGACCATCATCATGCCTCATAGCTGTTATATGTGATTAGCCTGACCATTATCATGCATCATAGCTAACCATATGGTTAGCCTGACCTTCACGAATCATAGCTAATCATATATAACCAGCCTGATCCAGTCCCAAGTCGATCACATAATAAACTGATATTTCAAACACTTAGCTAGATGTTTATTTTATTCTGATTCACTTGTTCTAGCATTCACTATTTATTGTTCATTGCTAGATGCTCTATTGTCTATTCATTTTTCTCCTGTACTTCTCATTTTCAGTATTTATTTCCATCTTGTATCTCTTACACTGTTTATAGATTTTGTCAATTTAATGAAACTGCTATTAGTGCTTGTGCTTCGCTCCAATCCTGACTGGATAACATTTTTCAGAGGACCTGGAGGATCTTTGCCCCACTCATTATGGCCCAGGATTAGAGGGAGATTTCACCCCGGAAATCCCAGAGGAGTTGCCTAGCCTAGAGGAGAACGTACCTGGCTGCTCTTAGACTACTTTTTCTGCATTATTGTTTTAGACTGAGACTGAGATGTATTTATTATTTTGTGACTTTGTGAGGTCATTTAGACCCAGGATTTGAGTTGGATTATTGTGGTTAGTTTTTATTACAGCATTTCTGGTTACCCTGTTTCCACTTCCAGAGGTTCCTTCGTTTGCTACCAATGCTGAAGGATAGACTTGAAACAAAAATAACAAAGAAAAGTTCAGAACTCTTTTCTATTCTCATCGTGCTATGATTTCTATTAGCTTGTGATTGAGTATATCATAGAACTGTGGATTATTATCATTGTCCTCCGTACGGAGTTGAGATTTTGACAGGATATATTATGTTTAGACCTAGACAGCGTTCTATCGCCGATGCTACGGCGTAGGCTGGACGTACCCACGACTCATGCCCAAATTCCGGGTGCGGGTCGTGACAACAACCTCCCCCAATCTGTGCATTCCTGTATAAAGTAGCTGCCAGTGCTCTGTCCTGTTGCCTGATACTGCTTGCTGTTGTTTACCCCCTTCTTTACTGCACACGGTGTAGTTGTTGCTGTGTAAGGGAACCTTGCTCGATCACTCTCACTTACTAGCTCACACATCCTCCATACAAAACACAGTCATTTATACACCTAAGTATATATGATTACACATAATATAGCTATCCATATATAGATACATATATTCCTCTATACCTCTTAATCTATATGCAAAACACTATATATACATATATACCAATACATACAACTTACTAGCTATATATGTATATACTTACCACACATATGAAATAAATATAGAGGTATAAACTAACATATGCACAAATATATAACACAAGCATACGTACATATCTACATACACATATAGTGATATGTATCTAGGTACTCTATTAAGTATAATAAAGATTTATCTAGATACCCCAATATATACATATAGACACACATAAACACATAAACACAAAAACTCAAAATACACCATTATATACTCCAATTAATGTATAGATAGTATATACAAATATATTTATATATGCATGTATAGTACAAAAGCTAAAACACAAACATATGGGATGCACCGCACCCGTATCACACTTTTCTATGATACGCTTGTGATACGGCCCCCAACTCATAACCAAACGTATCTCGGAGGACACGTACAAGTCCAATATATAATTTATGATCAATGCATATATAAATTAGAGTGTCTACGTGTCCATGTCATCATATGATATGCACATGGCCCCGTGTTGGAGAAAACCCCCTAAAAATGACCGTTTCTTCAAATCGGCGAGATTCGGCCCACATGTATCCAATTGTGGACACAACATAAGCTACAAACAAATAATCAAGGGTCAATTAGATCTATAAGATCTATTGACAAGTACTACATGTGCCAATCTCATAATTCCCCCAAAATTGATACTAAAAATGGTCATAACTTCCACCGTAGGTCTCCAAATAATTCTAAATCAAAACCTATGGGTAACCTATGCATGTGGGGTAGTTTCTTATGGTAAAATCTCAGATCTATAGTCTATAGGAAGAGGAAAAACTGATTTGTACCTATTAGGAGATAGATTCCCAATAAAAATGTCCCAAATGAGAAGTTGCTACTCTTCTTGTAGATCTTGGCCTCCTCTTCCTTGTTCCTTGCTCTTTGCTTATAGATCCTTAATGTAGAGTCTTCAATGATGAATTTAGAAAGAGATTTGAAGAAAATTGATGGAGAATTGATGGGGGATTGGAGAAAAAATGGAAGGGGAAAAACTAGATCTAGAATTTTGGGAAAGAATTAAAATGAGAGCACTCTCTCTCCTCTCAATTATGGCTGGTCATAAACCCCTCCCCAAGCAATGTACAAAGTCACAAATACCCCTTGGGACCTCTCATGAAGAAATAATTAGGGAGGGAAGGTTCTAGTCTAATGGTTTCACTAATTAAACATGTTTCTTAATCCATGGGCCTAATTCATGGGCTCAACTTAGACTAGTCCAAAAAGTTTGTTCATGTCCTATAATTAAATGGTTAGGTCCAGTACACAAGTCCAAAATAAGTCTACACTAGCAATAATTATTAATATAATAAAATAAATAAATCAGTCATGCACAATTATTAATTATAATAATCCTAAAATAATTAATACCCATAATAATTACCAAACTACCCTTAGATGGAAATGTGAGGGTGACAAACCTACCCACCTTAGAAAAAATTTGTCCTCGAAATTAAAGAAGAAACTATCTACCAAAACAAACAATATAATGCAAGAAGGAATTATACCTCACGGCTCAAAAAGATACGGATATCGCTCGTGCATCTCGGCCTCTCGCTCCCAGGTACTCTCTCCTGGCGAGTGATGCCTCCACGCGATGCGAACCAAAGGAATCATCTGGTTCCTTAGTACCTTCTCTCTCTGATCCAGAATCTCCACTGGCTGCTATGGATAACTGAGAGTAGGGCCCACCTCTATCTCCGAATGATCCAACACATGACTGGGATCTGCTACGTACCGTCTCAATAGTGACACATGAAATATATTGTGTACTCCTTACAATGTAGGTGGTAAGTCTAGTCTGTAAGCGACTACACCGACCCTCTCAAGAATGCTGAAAGGACCGATGAATCGCGGACTAAGCTTGCCGCCTCCACCGAAACGAATTGTGCCACATGTCAGAGAAATCCTCAAGAAAACCAGACCGCCAACCTAGCACGAAACAAAAACTTAGCACTCTAACAAGAAATAATCAAACACAAACAAGACAAAACTAAAGCTATACCTCAAACTCCAGAGGTCTCCGGTGGCTATCGGCCCAATGTCGTTGCCTGTCCTGCGCCACTCGAAGTATGTCTCTGATAAGTTTCACCTTCTCTGCTGCATCCACTACCATCTCTGGTCCCAATAAAGTCCTGTCACCAACATCATCCCAGGATAACGGAGTACGGCACCTCCGTCCATACAACACCTCGAATAGTGACATCTCAATGCTGGCTTGGTAGCTGTTGTTGTATAAAAACTCTACCAAGTGAAGGTGATCCTCCCAAGAACCTCCAAGATTCAAAATACAGGTGCGTAGCATATCCTCGAGAGTCTGAATAGTCCTCTCCGACTGTCCGTCCATTTGAGGGTGATAAGCGGTACTGAACTTGAGTTGAGTGCCCAAGCTAGCCTGCAAACTCCTCCAGAAATGGGACGTGAAGCGGCTATCCCGATCCGAGACAATTCTCACTGGAATACCTTATAATCTGACAATCTGGCGCACATACATCTTCGCGAGTCTCTCCGTAGATGTACCCACTTTAAATGGTAGAAAGTGGGCTAATTTGGTCAACCTGTCCACGATGACCCAAATCGCATCCTTGCCTCCTGGAGAACGCAGAAGCCCTGATACAAAATCCATGGTAACATGCTCCCATTTCCACTTCAGAATGGGCAGAGGCTGAAGCAATCCTCCTGGTCTCTGTCTCTTCGCCTTGACCTGCTGGCAAACTAAGCATCTGGACACGAAGCTAGCTACCTCTCGCTTCATGCCATACCACTATACAAGCTCCCTCATATCTCTATACATCTTGTTGGCACCGGAATGCATAGAGTATTGGGAACGATGTGCCTCCTGCATAATCTCCTCGCGTAATGCTCCCTTTGGTACGCACAACCTGGTATCGTGTCACAATGATCCATCATCTGCAACGGTAAAGTCCTCTGCTAGCCTGACCTGAACCTGTGCTCTGATGCTCCTTAGAGACTCATCCTCATACTGTCCAGTTCTGACTTGGTCCATCAACTCCGACTGAACCCGAAGTCCCCACATCTGCACTGCAACTCCCAAAATTAATACCTCAATACCCAAACTATTGAGGTCTGCCAATAGATGCCTGTCCCTACTCAAGCATATAGCCATGGGATACCTGCTCAAAGCATCCGCGACTACGTTGGCCTTCCATAGATGGTACTGCAAAGATATTTCAAAGTCCTTCATCAGCTCCAACCATCGTCGCTGCCTCATGTTGAGCTCCTTCTGTGTAAACACATACTTTAAGCTCTTATGGTCTGTGAAGATCTATACTCTCTCTCCATATAGATAGTGTTTCCATAATTTGAGAGCAAAGATAACCGTTGCAAGCTCCAAATCATGGGTAGGGTAGTTCTTCTCATGCGGGCGTAATTGCCTGGAAGCATAGGCAATTACCTTCCCGTGCTGATGTAGTACACAACCCAAACCCTTCCCTGATGCATCACTGTAAATGGAAAATCCTCTTGCTCCTGATGGTAGTGTCAAGATGGGAGCTGTAGTCAATCTCCTCTTTAGCTCCTCAAATGCTGACTGGCAATCCTCAGTCCAGACGAATTCCATATCCTTTCTGGTCAGCCTAGTCATCGGCTCTGCTAGTCTGGAGAAGTCCTGAACAAACCTCCGGTAATAGCCTGCTAATCCAAGGAAGCTCCTGATCTCTGCTACTGAACTCAGGGTAGACCATAATTCAACTGCTGAGATCTTCTTCGGGTCCACCGAGATCCCATCTCCTGTAATAACATGTCCAAGGAATTCAACCTTATCAAGAAAGAATTCGTACTTCGACAACTTGCCATACAACTTCTCCTTCCTGAGGGTCTCCAAAACAATCTTTAAGTGCTGCTCATGCTCCTCAGGGGTCTTCAAATATATCAGAATATCATCTATGAAGACTACAACAAACTGATCCAGGTACTGATGAAATACCTTGTTCATCAGGTTCATGAACACTATCGGGGCATTGGTCAACCCAAACGGCATTACCAAGAACTCAAACTGTCCATAACGAGTCCTGAAAGCCGTCTTCAGGATGTCTTCCCTCTTCACCTTTACCTGGTGGTACCCTGACCTCAAGTCTATCTTCGAGAATACCTTCGCTCCGCTCAGCTAGTCAAACAAGTCATCAATCTGCGGCAACGGGTATTTGTTCTTTATAGTGAGGTTATTAAGTGCCCTGTAGTCGATACACATACGTACCGACCCATCCTTCTTGGGTACAAACAGTACCGGAGCACCCCATGGTGACGAACTGGAACGGATAAAGCCTTTATCTTGTAAATCATTCACCTGCTTCTTCAACTCTGCCAGTTCACTGTTGTTTACTCTATAGACGTGCTGAGAGATTGGCTATGCGCCTGGCACTAAGTCTATAGAGAACTCCATATCTCTGTCCGGCGACAACCCTGACAAATCCTCTGGAAAGACATCCAAGAACTCTGCAATCAACGGATGTGGTGGCTCCCGCTCTTCTACCAAAGCCCCACAGAAATTGCCCTCGCTCTGCTCTGCTCCTCGGACGAACTCGAACTCCGGCTCTCCTGGCGTGTGAAATAAAACTCTGCCTCCACGACAATGGATACTAGCGTGATATCTACTCAACCAATCCATCTCGAGTACTATATCGTAACTCGAAAGTGGCATTACAAGTAAACATACACTCAGCTCACGGCCTCCCACATAAACCCTCTGGTTCTTGCAAACATCACTGACCAAGATGATGCCACCCCCGGTCATGATCTTACAAGTCCGCGCCAACGGTTCAGACTCAAGATAATATCTCAAAGCAAAAGATACAGATACAAAGCTATGAGATACACCAGAATCAAATAAGGCATGAGCTGGAAAAGAATCGAGTAAGATTGGACCTGATATAACATCTCCGACAGGCTCTGACTCCTCCATTGTCAGGGCAAAAGCTCGCCCCTGATGTGCACCCCTCTGCTGGTGCTGGTGCTGCACGAACTTCTGCTGTTAGGGCTGTAAAGGAGGTCCTCTCGGCTGTCCCACCGGGTGTCTAGCGGGTATCCTCTAGATAGGGGCTATATCCTGAACTATTCGAGCTAAGGTCTTGGGGCAATCCCTCAGCTGGTGATCTGATGAACCACAAAATAAACACTGACCGAGCCTCTTCCTGCAAACGTCCCATCCGTGACCTGCCTTCTTACAGAAGGGGCAAGCACGAGCTGTCTAGGCTGGTCTCTGTATCTGGTATGTCTGTTGTACAGGTGCTCGGTTAGGCTCATTGAACTGCTGCCTCTGCTGCCAGAAATATGGCTTCTTAGCTGGACCTGTGCTGCTGCTGCCACCATAAACATCTTGGTCCCTCTTGTGCATCCCACTCAGGTCTCTCTCGACCTTGTGAGCCTCCCTCAAGATGTCTGTATACGTCTTGTGGCTCAAAGAAATGAGAGCCTTCACTTCCCAGTTTAGACCCTCTCTGAACCTACTAGCCCGGTTCGCTGGGTCTCTTACCATATAGTCGGCATACCTGCTCAACCTACCAAACTTGGCAGCATACTCCTCCACCGACATGTTCCTCTGGTAGAGGTTCTAGACCTGTCGCTCCAGGTCAAGTCTCTCAGTAGGCGAAAAGAACTTTCTTCTGAACAAGTCCCTGAACTCTTCCTATGTCAATCCTGGATCGACGATCTGTGGCTTATTTCGAAACCACGTGCTGGCGATGTCCATCATCTGTAATCCTGCTGCCTCCACCAATCAGGTCCTCCGCAAGACGGGATAAGCACATGACGCGCTCCATGCTCTCCAACCAATCATCCGCATAGATGATGCCCTCTGTCCCCTTGAAAGGCCGGGGATCCAACTTCTTGAAGTCTTAAATAGTGTCGGGCCTGGGTTGTACCTCCCGTGGCTGTGGTGGTACGGTCCTCTCTACGGCGGTGATGGCCACTTGGTGAGCACTCTCGATGTCATATCTCATCACCTCGGTCTGTCGGTGCTGTGCCTCCGCCTGGTCCCTCTGGGCCTCCATCATCATTTGGAAAAGTGCAAACAGCTGTGTAGCATCAGCTGGTACTGGCGGTGGGGGTGGAAGATCCTCAGGAATAACTAGAGCAACCCTCTGAACCGGGGGAGAAGTACCCCCAAAAGCGGCTGCTGAGACTCCCACCTGGACCGGTGAGGCGATCCTCTCGACTGGATATGAAATAGTAGCAGCTGCTACTCTATCCGCAGTAGGCTGGGAAGTAGCTGAGGAAGCTGCTGCTGCTCCTGAGCGATAGAATCTGACCTTCGGAGGCATCCTGAAGTCAGATTGAAAATACGAAATCAATATTGAATATAATGTGATATCCTCAAAGAAGGACAGAACTTAATTCAAAATAAAAGACAATATCAAATAGATAAAAATTTGTAGAATAAAACATTGGAGTTTTTCTTAGTTGTGATTGAGTAACTCTCAGCCTAAATCCTGTATTCTAAAGCAAGCTCGTAGCAATACTCTAGTCGAGCACAACTATGATGTCTATCTAGACCTGCATGGGCCACCACTAAAAATGTGTCACGATCCGCACCCTGATATTCGGATACGAGTATGTGGTTACGCCCAGCCTACGCCTTAGAATCGGTGGTAGAACACTGTCTGGGTCATTTCTAACTATCTAACATCTCAATAATATAATATGGTACCTGTCAATCATCTCAACTCCAAACGGAGGAGCAATATGATATCTCATAAATATATCAATCTCAATCACAAAACAAACTAAGGAGGAAATAATGCACGAATGGAAATAGCAAAAGAAAGATAGATACAATCTACAATATAAAATAATAGTACATCTGTGAATCTCCTCAAATATAAATGCCTAATACAAAATCACTAAACAAAACTAGACCTCCTCGGTCACTGGTACTATGTCCTCTGGCTCTAGGAAAGTGTCCTCTAAAGTCTCACCCTCCTGAGGTCCGTAATATGTGGGACACAGCTCCTCTAGCCAATCATCTGAAAAAATATATACAGTCAGGATTAGAGCGAAGTACATACCTCTGAAAGCAGTTCCAATAACATAATCGAGCATATATAACAAGAAATAGAAAAATGATACAAGATGCACAAGTAGAAAGAATATACTGTACAAGTGAACAGGCAATAGGCACAATAAAGCTGGAAATAAATACAAGAATAACTGCAAGTAGAGAACAAGAAATACTAACTATGTGTTTTAGAGTGCGAGTTCGTTATGTGATCGGTTTAGGTTGCACATGAGGTATATAGGTAACTCCATTATACGTGAGGTATATAATCGACATGCACATGAGAACAAGAGGGCTTTGATCACATAACCAACTCCTACTCCCCCTCCCCAACCAATATTCATGGATCCAATCACGACACATTACGTACATGATCACGATAGTCACACTAGCACACGAAATAGTGGATGCACAAGAAGCACATGAAAGTCAATACCCGATGCACACGATGAAATATATGTCATTAGGTACCCGTTGCACACGGTAGGGGATAACACCTCCTGACGGGATCCATATAGCATCAGTCCATGAAATCACTGTGTCGGAAATTAATGTATACTAATCTAGAATATGCATATATACAATATTATGAATTAAAAATAAACAGAGAAATGTACTCGCCTGAAGTCCTGAGCAAAGTATGTCTCTCGATGCCCAAGCTGGTGTCTCACAACCTATATATGGTATATTGCATCAATACAAGGTTCAATGATGAAAATAAATGAAGTTGAAGAAGTTCTAGGTCAATACGCCATTTCTAAGTCAAACCAATGCATTTCTAGGTTGCAAGAGTCTAATGCTAGTCACTAAGTTAATACACTATGAAGCTATGCTATACTAGCTAAGCTAACACACCACGGTGCATTCAAGAAGCCGTATCCTAAGATACGCAAGTTCTCTAATATGAAAATAGGTTTATATATATATACATAAGTCATATATAATAATATCTCAAAACAAAAATAAATATGATACCATGGCCTTGCACCAATGTGTATCACAATTACCCTGATACTCAAACTCAATACCCTGGGGTATCGACCCAAAACCTTGGTGATACCTTGGTATATCAAGGTAAACCAATCAAACGTATATAACTAAGCTAATGTCTATATATAATAAACTAACACTAATTATTCGTATACTATAGACTAACATAGATACAACTATTATTATATAGGCTAACTGCTACTAACACAATTACAAGTATACATATATATATAGCTAACTATTAAAGTAATAGAGTATATATCTATACTAACTTGAATATAGATATTGACTGATACAAACTTACTATTAACTATTTCTCCTAACTAATACACTAGCTAAAACATCTAATACATGCTAGACCCTAATACAACTAGTACACAAAAATCCCTAAACAGAACTGACTGATCTATACCAAAAATAATTACTTAACTGTGTCAAATTTTAGGTCAGGTGAGTCTTCAGTCCTTCAGTTCTATGTGCAGTTCAATCCTGCAGTTCACAGGTAATCTTCAGTTCTTCAGTGATTTTCTATACTAATCTGAGCCTTGTACTGAACTGAGCCTTCAGTTCTTCAGTGATTTGAATACTGAACTGAGCCTTGTACTGAACTGAGCCTTCAGTTCTCAGGTGAGCATCTGTGAATCTTCAGATATGTCCTCACTGTGCAGATACACAGTGAGTCTCAGTTATCCAGTCCTTCAGGTAATCTCAGGTAATCTTCAGTGGAGGTAAATGAGTCTTCAGTCTAGGTCTTCACTGTGCAGATACACAGTGAGTCTCAGTCCTTCAGGTAGGTGCTCAGGTAATCTTCAGTCCATGCTGTGCACATAGCTGTGCAATGGAGTCTGCACATTGCTAAAACCCAATCTTGTGTGACTCCTCTCCCAGTTACCTGCACAGTCATGCACAGCCTCCCCTAATCTGTGCATTTCTGTACAAAGTATCTGCCAGTGCTCTGTCCTGTTGCCCGATACTGCTGGCTGTTGTTTACCCCCTTCTTCACTGCACACGGTGTAGTTGTTGCTGTGTAAAGGAACCTTGCTTGATCACTCTCACTTACTAGCTCACACACCCTCCACACAAAACACAGTCACTTATACACCTAAGTATATATGCTTACACATAATATAGCTATCCACATATAGATACATATATTCCTCTATACCTCTCAATCTATATGCAAAACACTATATATACATATATACCAATACATACAAATTACTAGCTATATATGTATATACTTACCACACATATGAAATAAATATAGAGGTATAAACTAACATATGCACAAATATATAACACAAGCACACGTACATATCTACATACACATATAGTGATATGTATCTAGGTACTCTATTAAGTACAATAAAGATTTATCTAGATACCCCAATATATACATATAGACACACATAAATACAAAAACTCAAAATACACCATTATATACTCCAATTAATGTATAGATAGTATATACAAATATATTTACATATGCATGTATAGTACAAAAACCAAAACACAAACACATGGGGTGCACCGCACCCGTATCACACTTTTCTATGATACGCTTGCGACACGGCCCCCAACTCATAACCAAACGTATCCCGGAGGACACGTACAAGTCCAATACATAATTTATGATCAATACATATATAAATTAGAGTGTCTATGTGTCCGTGTCATCATATTATATGCACATGGTCCCGTGTCGGAGGAAACCCCCTAAAAATTACCGTTTCGTCAAATCGACGAGATTTGGCCCACACATATCCAATTGTGGACATGACACAAGCTACAAACAAACAATTAAGGGTCAATTAGATCTATTAGATCCATTGACAATTACTACATGTGCCAATCTCGGAATTTCCCCAAATTGACACTAAAAATGGTCATAACTTCCACCGTAGGTCTCCAAATGATTCTAAATCAAAACCTATGGATAACCTATGCATGTGGGGTGGTTTCTCATGGTAAAATCTCAGATATATAGTCTATAGGAAGGAAAAAAACTAATTTGTATCTATTGGGAGATGGATTCCCAATAAAAAGGTCCCAAATGACAAGTTGCTACTCTCCTTGTAGATCTTGGCCTCCTCTTCCTTGTTCCTTGCTCCTTGCTTATAGATCCTTGATGTAGAGGCTTCAATAATGAATTTAGAAAGATATTTGAAGAGAATTGATGGAGAATTGATGGGGGATTGGAGAAAAAATGGAAGGAGAAAACTATATCTAGAATTTTGGGGAAGAATTAAAATGAGAGCACTCTCTCTCCTCTCAATTATGGCTGGTCATAAACCCCTCCCCAAGCAATGTACAAAGTCATAAATACCCCCTTGGGGCCTCTCATGAAGAAATAATTAGGGAGGGAAGGTTCTAGTCTAATATTTTCACTAATTAAATATGTTTCTTAATCCATGGGCCTAATTCATGGGCTCAACTTAGACTAGTCCAAAAAGTTTGTTCATGTCCTCTAATTAAATGGTTAGGTCCAGTACACAAGTCCAAAATAAGTCTACACTAGCAATAATTATTAATAAAATAAAATAAATAAATCAGTCATGCACAATTATTAATTATAATAATCCTAAAATAATTAATACCCATAATAAGTACCAAACTACCCTTAGATGGAAATATAAGGGTGACACTTGGTCACGTTGAATTATGTTGCCAGCTTCTCATTGGAAGAGAATCTCTGTCCTATCAGGCGAATTTGGAAATGCAAGTGAATCAAAAGTATTTCAGGGAAAAGTTAGCCTAGAACCTGGAATAAATCATACTTGATGGTTTCGTGAAGGGATACGCAAATCTTGTTGGATGACTTGGAGTTATAAACAAAGGTTTAGAATTGAATCTTGGCTGGGTGGTCTTAACTTGGAATAGATATATGGATTATATCAAAATGTGTCTTTCTTAAGGAGATAGACTGTGTGAATTGCTAGGCTTATCCTGCAACTTGGATATATCATGGATTGCCTGAACGAACTCGACCCATATACAAACGAACATGTTAAGAGAGTAGGATAATCTGTGCTCGATGGTTAAAAATCTGAGTGAAATAAGTTCCCATGAAAATGAACAATGGTTTGACCTTAGGAATTGGGGCGAGCACCGTGCGATGAATTTGCACGATATATCATGTGCTTGAACTTGTACATATGACTGGCCTAGTAATTAGGCAGACGACCCTATACCGAGTGAAAAAAACTTGTATGGTCGACTTTAGATCATTGGTTAAACAAACCATAGAACTGGAGCAGCAAGACTTGGTGTTAGACTTGGAACGATAACGTGTGTTATGTTTGACCAGAATGGACGGACGCTAGTCGGTAGACCGAATAGATCATGCTTAACGGTAGTGTAAAACTTGAATTGAGTTGGAATGAAAATGACTTAGATTTTATCGACCCTGTTGGAAGTTTTATCGTGATTCATAAAAAAAACGAGAAGCCTTGAGATTTTTGCAAGTAGCTTTTCTGGTTTCACTATCTCAAAATTTGGTTGAATATATATGTTTGAGGGACGCCTTGAACGTGTGTACAATCTAAGGCTCAATGATATGTGAAACTCAAGTGCTAAGACTTCGCTATCGCTAAGTTGGTTGACATGCATATATTTGAAGGATGCTTTAAATATGTGCACGATCTAGACTCGTGATATACTGATCTCGAATGCTAGTGCAAGTAAATATCCACGTGGACAAGTATAACAACTGGTATAAGTTTTCCTCAGCCTTATACCATCATTCAAGATGGATTTTAACGGATCCCGCGTTAAGCAATATGTTTCGCGCTAAGACGCAATAGAGACCGAGTCATAACTTAGATTGAATGATAGAGTCATTCGATGAGACCGACCTGGCATACACGCGATACGGGATAAGGAACGAGTAGGAAATTGTATTCGAATAGATCTAGTGATATCGATTGCTATGCTTGAAGTAGATTCGTTAATGCGATAGAACGGCTTGCGCTCAGGAAGTCTCGAGGATGAGACTTTTTCTGAGTGGTGTATAGTATAATGACCTATTTCGTTCAAGCGAACAACCGATTCAAATAGCGTAAGTACAACGACCCGACCCACTTTGCTCAGCGAGAAAACTCGTTTGAGGCAAAAAAGATTTCCCAACTTGGCCCTTTGTCACTACCACATTTTCTAGGAAAGGATATTTTAGTCATTTGGTAATTAATTAAATATTGTGCATGTTAAATTTTTATTTATTGTATTATTTATTTATTATTAGCATGTTAGATTTATTTTTGGACTTGTATTAGTGGACCCAACTAGTTTAGTTTAGACTCATGGACCAACATTTAATTCTAGTTAGATTTGAGCCCAATAATTAGAAGCCCAATTATTAGGAGGATGATTAATTATGTTAAACCCATTAGACTAGAAGCTTCCCTCCTTAATTAATTTCTTCATGAGAGGCCCCAAGGGATATTTTAGACTTTACATAGTAGCTTGAGGGAGGGGGCAAGTGAGGCCTATATAAAGGGGATAAAAACTTTCTCTCTCTTTATTTTTTATTCCAAATCTAGATCTAGAAATTTCCTCAACCAAATTCCTACCAAATTTCTACCCAATTATTTCCCAAATCACCATTGGAGGCTATTAGAGTAAGGATCTACAAGAAGAAAGCATGGATCTACAAAGAAGAGCAAGGATCTACAAGTTAGAGGCCAATTTCACCAATTTTGGAGGTTTCATTGGGAACCCATCTTCCAATAGGTATAATTCAGTTTTTTACCTTAATTTAGATTATAAATCTGAGATTTAACCATATAAAATCAACCCATATGCATAGGTCACCCATAGATTTTGGTTTTGTGTTCATAGGAGGCCTATTGAGAAAGTTATGGTACTTTTTGTGTCAATTTTGGGGAAATTTCGAAATTGATATTTGTTGTGTATGACAATTGGTCCTATAGATCAATTTGACATATGCTTGTGTGTTTGGGGCTAATATCGTATCCACAATTGGGTACGTGTAGGTCGTATCCCATCAATTTGGTGATACGTATTGATTTGGGGGTTTTTTCTCCGACACTAGACTTTGAGCATGTCATATTTTGACACGGACATGTAGATTTATATTTGACTCTTCGTATTGTTCATAAATAATATATATGACTTGTTCGTGTCCTTCGGGGTACGTTTGGATGTGTGGTGGACTAGTGTCGCATGCGTATACTAAATCTAGCGGGATACAGGGTGATACGGTCCATGTATGTGCAATTTAATTATAGATCTAATTCTTTTGTGTTCTTATTTCATGGAGAAGTATAATTATATATATATGTATGTATATATATATATATATATATATATATATATATATATATATATATATATATATATATATATATATATATAATATTGTGTATATATATTTATGTAATATTGTGTCTTAGATCTATGTATCTATGTATTTACTATATGTGTATATTTATTATGTAGCTATTTTTCTATATGTAGATATATATTTATAAGTGGTAGTATATGTATATATAATATAGTAGATATATTTATATGTGGTTATATATATAGTTATATTATATATTGTTATGTATTTATATAGTGTATAATTTTATATACGTATACATATATGTATAGTTATATATACATATTAATATGTATGTGTGTGTATGTTACTATATGGTATTTTATACAATTTACTATATATAAGTGTATGTATAGTTATATATATAGTTTTATATATATATTATATAAATATATATTGTGGGTTATATATATGTATTTAAATATATATTATATAAATATATATGGTGGGTTATATATATGTATTTAAATATATATATGGTAATTAATATATATATAAATATGTTCCTAATTGCTATTTGTATTATACTATATATGTATATATTTAGTTTTAGCACATAAGATTATTGAGTAAGTTAGTATATTTTAGTTATCAATGGTTATGAGTATCTTTTATATATTATATATTTTTAGGTATGTATGTACGTATATATGTATTAATAGTTCGTGTGTAGTTGGTAGTTAGTATTTATTCTATTAGTACATACTAGAGTTATATTGGATTGATATATGTAATCATTGTTCGGTAGTTAGTACATATATGAAGTTTTGGCAATTACCTTGAGATACCAAGGTAAGTATCAAGATATACCAAGGTATAAGTAGTAGGTATTGGCATAGTAATATGATAGTTGTAAACTAATTATGGGTTGGTATTAAGGTGACTAAAATAAGGTATATAGTATGGTATAAATACTAAATACATGCTAGTTTATAGTTATAGTTGGATAGTTAATATATATATACTAGAGTGACATTACCTTGAGATACCAAGGTAAATGCCAAGGTATTAAGGATACCCAAGGTATTGGGTTTGGGTATCAAGATAGAGGTTTAGTATTGCGATACCAAGTTGGTTCGAAACTAAGGTATCCATTTAGCATTGGTAATTAGGATTTTATATATATAATATTGTTTGATATGTACATATGTGTTATATTTATCCCTTATTTGCATATCCTGAGATACAGTATCTTAGTATCCTAAGATGTAGCTTGTATGACCTAGATTCATAGTGTGTGAGCCCAATATCTTTGATTAGACTCATACAACCTAGAAATGGATAGTTGACCATAGTTTGACTATAGTTGACCATAGTTGACTTAGAGTTGACCTAGTTTGACTTTTGACTTAGAATTGACTTATTGACCTAGAAGTTAACTAGTTTAACTTCTTTTCTTTTTAGAATCTTGTATTAATGCAATATTTCATATATAGGTCTGTGTGACACCAGTTCGGACAGTTTGGCATTCATTGCTCTGGACCACAGGCGAGTACATTTCTCTGATTATTTTTAATTTATAATATTGTATATATACATATTCTAGAATTGTATACATTGATCCTGACACTGTGATTTCACGGACTGGTGCTATATGGATCCCGTCATGAGATGTTATCCCCTATCGTATTCAGCGGGTACTCGTGTATATTATATCTCATCGTGTATAGTGGGTATTGATTTTACTTCATGTTCACACATTGTTCGTATTCAGTGTACTTATTCGTGTACACCCACCACTCGTGTTCGGTGGTTATGATATTCGTGTACACCCACTGCTCGTGACAGTGGTTATATTTTAGTGTTCATAACGTGTCGTGATTGGATCCATCGGTATTAGTTGGGGGTGGGAGAGTAGGAGTTGATTATGTGATCAAAGTCATTGTTACAAATAGTGTACATTCTGATTACATACTTCACTTGTAATCCGTCTTACCTGATCATATTCACCCAATCCGATCACATAATGAACTCGTATTCTAAGGCACATTAGATAGTTTAGATTGCAGTTTACTTTATCATATTGTGATATTTATGTTGTTGATCTATATATTCTCGTACATTACCTGTATATATCTTGTTCATCATTCATATGTTTAGTGATCTTGTATTTCATTTTTTTATCTGTTTATATGCACAATTATGTTATTGGAACTGCTTTCAGAGGTATGTACTTTGCTCCATTCCTGACTGGAAAATATTTTTCAGAGAATCCGAGAGACTTTGACTTATAGATGGTGCAGACTTGGACCCACTAGTTCTGGAGTGACTACCGGGAGTTTTAGCCGGATTCACTAGGTAGCATAATTAGTTCTTTTTGGCATTTTTGGTACCGAATTTATTTTCGGCTTATATTTGAGTTATTAATTTTTGTTTCTATTGTTGATGATTTATATTTTTTTGATGTATAGTTAGGCTTCCTTCATATCTTCTCGTGCTTTAGATTATGATTGAGTTTTTGTGTGAGCTATTGTTGGCAAACTTTATATTATTGTGAGATTTTAGATAGTATAGTAGACCAAGACAGCGTTCTACCGCCGATGCTGCGGCATAGGCTGGGCGTTGTTTTCGAGTTGCATCCCTATATCGGGTGTGGGTCGTGACACGTTTTTAGTGGTGGCCCATGCACGTCAGGCTTCGCAAGTTATATGATATCGTGGTAGTACAATGACTTAGTTGTACTACTACGAGCTTGCAATAGGATATAGGATGTAGGATATAAGATATTAGGATGAGAGGATACCCAACCACAAATTTCTTGAGAGATTTCTGGGACGACCCTTGAGAATCTTATTATAATTTTTAATTCAAAATATTTTCCCTTATTTCCGTCCGCTCTCACTTGTTGTTGTTGAATTTAATTCTTTTTTATCGATTGTTGAATTTGATTCTTGGTGATCGGTTGATTTAAATTCTTGGTATTCGTTATTTAGTTTATTTTATGTCGAGAGAAATTTTACGGACTAAGTTACGGTATCATCTGATGACATATGTTGATGAGGACAGTGAGAAAGGTAAAACGTCTACTTTGGTTATGGAGCCTAGTGTCACGACCCGCACCCGGAAGTTCGGGCACGAGTACGTGGGTACGTCCAGCCTACGCCGCAGAGTCGGCGGTAGTACGCTGTCTAGGTTAATCCAAAGTTACTAACTAGCTCATTCACAACAACATAGGCAAGATAATAATAAGAAATGAACTTAAGATTGCAACTGAAAGTAAATGTGACAACAGATTCAAATGTTTAAGTACAGAAATTCAATATTGAAATCGGGGACAAACCCGATAAATAAGATAAGAAATAGAAATGAAAGATAGCTACTACTAGCTACTCAGCAGCAGGGGTCTCCTGGGTGGGTTCTGGCTCCTCATAGGTATCATCTGTACCCTCATAAGGACCATAATAAGTAGGGGCAAGATCCTCATCATCGCCTAAATCAACAGATCCAGTCAGGAAAGGAGCAAAGTACACAGTGCACAACAATGTTAAACTAAATATTTATGACAATTAAACATTGAATATCATGTTAAGGAAATTGCATAAAGGAATGTTAATATCTCAGAGTCAACACTATAAACAGGAATATAAGAAAACAGAAGTAAACGAGCAGGAAAAGAAACTACACAGTCAGCAAGAATATAACATGACCTGAAGTTATCTGTATGAAACTTGTGTTTGTTTTTAGAATACTTAGTTGGCATGCAGGGGTTTATAAGGCTAATCCGGCCGTCATGAACGGCTATTAGTCACGAATAATCGAGATTCGGCTGATGGACAGTCGTGTACCAACAGCTATTATTCACGGCAAGGGGAAGGGTAAACTACATGCCTTTCAGTATTCTCCCACCCGACATGAAAAACAAGACATGAATTCCAATATTCAAGACATGAAATATAGTATTCTAACACTACGTGTAATCAGCAAGAGTACTAGTAGAGCAGGGAATTTAATTATCACAATATAAAGATTAACTTGAAGTGCAGGTACTTGCCCGTTGTTTGGATCTGTTTAATTTGGTTCTTGGGAGAAATTTCCACAGATGAGTCCAAAAGCTGAAATAGACATTACCATCATGCTCAGAAGATGTCAAATAGCTAGAAACGCCTGTCCTTGGGTCCAATTTGGAGACAAGGGCAAAAACGGCAGTTTTGGGTCAAAACGGGGTCCGCCGGTGGGTCCGCTTTGCACCGAAAAACGCGTCCGGGTCAAAGGTCTCCAAATTCACCAAACTTAGTGTCAACAGGTCAGGAACGCTGATACGAACCCAACAGAACTTCCAGATTTGGATTCCGATGAGCCGAACACAAAATCGCCCGTCGAGCGGGGCCTGTGGGGCCCACGACACGCGATTTCGTCAACGTTCTCAGAATCGAACCAAACTTGACCCACAGGACCAGCGTATCGCTACGAGTCCGATGGCACAAGTTTTGTCTCGATCCGACGAGTGTACACGAAATTAGGGTGAATTGCCGAAAAGGCGGATACGGGACGATGTCCGCGGATACGCGTTGATTCCGGTGTGCACGCACACCCGAATCAGCTTCCACGAAGACTCACACGTCCGTATCGATGATGCGCACGTATCTGTGAAGACCGCACGCGACCAAGTCGTCCCGTTTGGCGGGACGTACTCGGTTCCGGGGTAAAACAGGGTCTGGTTTTTCCTGTTTTTGGATCGCGGTGTGCGATCACCACAGGACGCGGTATCCCGAACAGTTTGTCCGGACACCGAGAGGGTCATACAGGCTTCACAACGCAATTTGCGGAATTGAAAACGGAGCTACGAGGCGAAAGTTACACATACCTGAAGGGGACCCGAAAATCAGGGTCGAGACGTGTCCGTGTCGTGTCCGACACGAATTTCCAAATTAGGGCTAGGGTTAGGGTTTTCGCCGGAATCCGACGGAGGGCGGCTGCTGGGCGGCCGGGCTCGGGGGCATGCGGCGGAGGGCGGCGCGGCGAGCCGATGGGGTCGCCGGCGGCGGCTCGGGGCAGCCGGAGGCGGCGGCTGCGGCTGCTCGAACTGCTGCTGCGGTCTGGTCGACGGAGGACGGAGGAGGCAGGCGGTTGCTGGGGGCGCTGGGTGGCTCACGGCGGGGGGGTACAGCGAGGCGGCGAGGCGGTGGGGTCTGGGCGGAGCGGTGGCGGCGAGGTGGCTGTAGCGGAGAGGGGGGCCGGAGGAGAGGGATTTATAGGGGGAGGAGGCGGTTGCTGGGGCCGCGTTCGGCGGAGGAGAGGGAGGCGTGGCCGCGGGGTGCGGGCGAGGGGGCCGGCGGAGGCGCCGCGTAGCCGGGCGGGTCTGCGGCTGACCGCGTCTCGCGGGGGCGGGGCTGGTCGTGGGCAACCGGGTCGGGGTCGCGGGCGGGTCGGGTTGGCTGACCCGACCCGACCCGATAGGGCGGGGGACTGGGCCGGGCTGGGTTTCGGCCCACTGGGCCGGACCGGCCCAGAAAAGAAAAGAAGAAAAAAAAAATAATAATAATAAATAAATAAATAAATAATTAAATAAGTAATTTAATTAATAAAAATAGTTTTTAGGCATTTAAAAATAGTTCTGAGGCCCAGAAAAATCCAGAAAAATTACCCTAAGTCCAATTTTTCATTTTACACCCAAAAATATTATTTTCATGATATTTTAATATTATTTATTGCTAATTAAAAATCATTTATTAATTGAAAACCCTGATTTTAATTACAGAAAATTCCCAGAAAATTCCAGAAAATTGGGAAAAATCCAAGATTTAATAATTTGAAAAATTTAGGGGGTTTACAACCTACCCAACTTACAAAAATTTCGTCCTCGAAATTTAAGAATAACAAGGCACGAAAAGGAAAGGCCGAGAAATAAAATACACCTCAGGGTTCAAAAAGATAGGGGTATCGCTCTCTAATCTCGTCTTCTCGCTCCCAGGTGGATTCGCCGGAAGAATGGTGCTTCCAAGCTACGCGAACCAGGGAGATAACCTGGTTCCGTAGGACTTTCTCCGAGCGATCCAGTATCTCCACGGGTTGCTCCTGGTAAGTCAGACTTGGGCCTACTTCGAGCTCTGAGTGATCCAAAATGTGACTGGGGTCTGACACATACTTCCTCAGCTGCGACACGTGGAAGACGTTATGTACTCCATCCAGAGAGGGTGGCAATGCCAGTCGGTATGCCACTTCTCCGATTTTCTCCTGTATGCCAAAAGGTCCAATGAATCTTGGGCTGAGTTTTCCACTCCTTCCGAACCTAATGGTGCCACGTGTCGGGGAAATCTTTAAGAACACCAGCTCTCCAACCTTAAAATAGAGTCATAATCAAGTCTTAGTTCCATAATCAAAATGTTTAAATTGACTTGAATTTTATAAATTTAATTAACTCAAATTCTAAGGGCCTTCGGTGGCTATTTGCCCAATGTCGTTGCCTGTCTTGAGCCACTCGAAGTCTGTCCCTTATTTGCTTTACCTTCTCAGCTGAATCGATCACCATCTCTGGTCCCAGCAGGGCTCTTTCTCCAACGTCGTCCCATGATAGCGGGGTACGACATCTTCGTCCATACAGCGCTTCAAATGGAGTCATCTCGATGCTGGCTTGATAACTGTTATTATAAGAGAACTCCACCAGATGTAAATAGTCTTCCCAGGATCCTCCAAAATCTAGAACACATGTACGGAGCATATCTTCAAGGGTCTGGATTGTACGTTCCGATTGTCCATCGGTTTGGGGATGATAAGCTGTGCTGAATTTGAGTTGAGTCCCCAAGCTGGCTTGTAAGCTCTTCCAGAAGTGAGAGGTGAATCTTGAATCTCTGTCGGAGACAATACTTACTGGAACCCCATGCAACTTAACAATATGTCTGATATATAGATCTGCCAGCTTCTCTGTAGATAGCCCCACTTTGAAAGGTAGAAAATGTGCCGACTTGGTCAGTCTATCCACTATCACCCAGATTGCATCCTTACCACTAGGTGTTCTTGGAAGACCGGAAACAAAATCCATTGTGATATGTTCCCACTTCCACTCCGGAATGGGTAGTGGTTGAAGCAATCCTCCAGGTCGTTGCCTTTCAGCCTTAACCTGTTGGCACACTAAACAACGGGATACGAACCTGGATACTTCTCTCTTCATGCCATGCCACCAAACATGCGTCCTCAGGTCCTTGTACATCTTGTTGGCTCCTGGATGTATAGAGTACTGCGATCTGTGCGCCTCTTGCATAATTTCTTCCCTTATGTCTCCTTGAGGTACACATAATCTATCGCCATGCCTCAGTGATCCATCTTCATGAATTCTGAATTCTTCTACTAATCCAGCTTGCACTTGACCTCGAAGGCTTCGCAGGCCTTCGTCCTGAAACTGCGTTTCCTTGATCTTGTCCATTAAGGTAGACTGAATCTGCAAGTTCATCATTTGGCCTTCTTTTCCTGGGATAATTACTTCGATACCTAAACTTTCCAAGTCCTCCAGCAGGTGTCTGTCCATAGTCAAGTACATCGCCATAGGATACCTGCTTAGAGCATCAGCAACTACATTTGCCTTCCCAGGGTGATATTGAAGAGTGATATCAAAGTCTTTCATTAGTTCCAGCCACCTTCTTTGCCTCATGTTTAGCTCTTTCTGAGTGAAGATATATTTTAGACTTTTATGGTCCGTAAATATTTCCACCCTTTCTCCATAAAGATAATGCTTCCAAAGTTTAAGAGCAAAAATGACAGCTGCCAATTCTAAATCATGAGTTGGATAATTCTTTTCATGTGGTCGAAGCTGTCTAGAGGCATATGCTATTACCTTCTTGTTCTGCTCTAGTACACAACCTAGACCTTTTCCAGAAGCATCACTATAAATAGCGAAACCTCCGGTTCCGGAAGGTAAGGTCAGAATAGGGGCAGAAGTCAGTCTTTTCTTCAATTCCTCAAAGGCACGCTGACATTCATCAGTCCAGGTGAACTCTTCATCCTTTCTTGTTAACTTTGTCATGGGTTCAGCAATCCTAGCAAAGTCTTTCACAAACTTCCGATAGTAGCCAGCTAGTCCCAGGAAGCTTCTAATCTCTGCTACAGAGTCTGGAGTGGGCCAGGATTCTACTGCCGCTATTTTCTTAGGATCTACTGCTATTCCATCTCCAGTCACAACATGTCCCAAGAATTCTACTTTGTCTAGGAAGAAAGCACATTTAGACAATTTTCCATAAAGCTTTTCCTTCCTCAAAGTCTCCAATGCTAGCCTCAAATGTTCTTCATGTTCTTCGGGGGTCTTGGAGTAGATCAAAATATCGTCAATAAAGACTACTACAAATTTGTCTAGGTATGGCTGGAAAACTCTGTTCATTAGGTTCATAAAAACTGCTGGAGTATTCGTCAACCCGAACGGCATTACTAAGAATTCGTAGTGTCCGTTCCGGGTATTGAAAGCAGTTTTAGGGATGTCTTCCTTTCTCACCCTTACTTGGTGGTAACCAGACCTTAAATCAATCTTTGAAAATACCCGAGCTCCACTCAGCTGATCAAATAAGTCATCTATCCTGGGCAGGGGATACTTATTCTTAATTGTCAAGGCATTCAGGGCCCTATAGTCAATACACATTCGAGATGTTCCGTCCTTCTTGGGCACAAATAATACTGGAGCTCCCCAGGGTGAGACACTAGACCTAATGAAGCATTTGTCTTCTAGTTCTTTGATTTGCTCATTTAGTTCTATTATCTCCTTCTTGTTGATTCTGTAGGGATTTTGGGACACTGGTGCTGCTCCTGGCACTAAGTCAATGGAGAATTCAACTTCTCGGTCTGGGGGTAAGCCTGGGAGATCCTCAGGGAAGACATCAAGGTATTCAGAGATGATAGGTGGCAATTCTTCTGTTACTAGGACTCCACAAATTATGTTATTACCCATTTCTCTAGAACCTCTAGCAAATTCAAATTCTGGCTTGCCAGGGGGTCTGAAGATTACACTGCCTCTGTGACAGTCTATTGTGGCATGATGTTGACTTAACCAATCCATACCCAGTATAATGTCAAAACTGGGCACTGGCATTACAAGTAGCCTAGCATATAGTTCTCTTCTACATAGTGAAATAGGACAATTGTTACAGGCATCACTAACCGGGATGATTCCTCCACCGGTAATGATCTTATAACAATTCCTAAGGGGTTTGGTGGTTAAGCTATGCTTCATAAGGAAATCTACTGACATGAATGAATGAGAAGCTCCAGAGTCAAATAAAGTAATAGCTGGTATTGAATTTATAAGCACAGAACCTGTGATCACGTCTGCTGTGGCTTCCGCTTCTTCCAGATTTATTGCATAAGCACGGCCTTGCTGCGGTGCACCCCTCTGTTGCTGCTGTTGGTGCTGAGCAAAGCGTTGTTGCTGTGTTGGAAGCGGGGGTCCCCTCTGTTGTGCTGCTGGGGGCCTGGCCTGGACTGGAGCCTTTGGTGCAGCTGGGCGTCCTTGAGCAGCAGGACAGTCCCTCAATTGATGTGCTGGGGAGCCACAATAGAGGCAGGCACCTAGCCTCTTTCTACAGTCTTGCCAAGTGTGGCCTGGTTTTTGGCAATAGTTGCAAGGGGGAGCTCGCTGGTTCTGACCTTGAGCCTGGGGTGCTGGAGCTCGAGGGAGAGGACGCTGAGTTTGCTGCGGGGCCCTCTGCTGTTGTTATTGTTGAAAAGGGCGTTTGTTGGGTCCCGCATTTCCGGTATCTCTTTCTCGTTTCAGTTTGTGCCCCATATCTCTCTCGACGCCTTGTGCCACGCTCAGGATTTCCTCATAGGTGCGAGCTCGGCTGGTGGTGACAGCAAGGCGGATATCCGGAGATAGCCCCTTCTTGAATCTACGGGCTCTGTCCTCCGGGGTACGAACCATGTACTCCGCAAAGTGGCTTAACCTGCTAAATTCAGCAGTATATTCATCAACAGTCATGTTACCTTGTTCCAGTCTCTCGAATTGGCTTTCGAGAGCTTCCCGAGCCACTTCGGGATAAAATTTCTCCTTGAATAGCCTCTTGAAGTCCTCCCAGGTGACGTCGGAAGCAGATAGGTGGGGTTCATCTCTGAACCAGGTTCGAGCAATGTCGAACAGTTGCAGGCTTGCGGACTCCACTTTGAGATCATCGGGAACCCGAGCAGTCTTCAGGAGTCTCTCGACATTCTCTATCCACTCATCAGCGTAGAGAATGCCCTCAGTTCCGTAGAATTCCAGGGGTCTCAGATTCTTGAAGTCTTTGGCACTCCCTGGCCTCTTGAGTGACGACTCCTGGGGCTTAAGAGCTTCTGAGAGGCTGGTCCGCAGAAGTGTCGTCTGTTCTTTCTGGGATTCCACCAATCCCTGGAACACTCCTAGCAGTTGTGCCCCATCTAGGGTAACTGCCGGGACAGATGGAGGCGGCGGGAGTGCAAGAGTCTCGGGCACATTCTGCTCAGCTGGTTCTGATGTGCCTCCTACTGTGTTCCTGGTCTGGACCATTCTGAAAGATTAAGGGATAGGAAGATCAGAATACTTGGAAATCAAGGGCGATAGAAAAATTGAGCAGCAATGATATCAAGAATTGAAATAAGGACGCTATACTGTGAATGAGCTTTTCCTAAAATCCTCAATCTTATTCCATACCCTGTCCTAGGGTATTACCCTATTTTAGGATAGGACCTGCATGGGCCACCATAAAAACGTGTCACGACCCGCACCCGGAAGTTCGGGCACGAGTACGTGGGTACGTCCAGCCTACGCCGCAGAGTCGGCGGTAGTACGCTGTCTAGGTTAATCCAAAGTTACTAACTAGCTCATTCACAACAACATAGGCAAGATAATAATGAGAAATGAACTTAAGATTGCAACTGAAAGTAAATGTGACAACATATTCAAATGTTTAAGTACAGAAATTCAATATTGAAATCGGGGACAAACCCGATAAATAAGATAAGAAATAGAAATGAAAGATAGCTACTACTAGCTACTCAGCAGCAGGGGTCTCCTGGGTGGGTTCTGGCTCCTCATAGGTATCATCTGTACCCTCATAAGGACCATAATAAGTAGGGGCAAGATCCTCATCATCGCCTAAATCAACAGATCCAGTCAGGAAAGGAGCAAAGTACACAGTGCACAACAATGTTAAACTAAATATTTATGACAATTAAACATTGAATATCATGTTAAGGAAATTGCATAAAGGAATGTTAATATCTCAGAGTCAACACTATAAACAGGAATATGAGAAAACAGAAGTAAACGAGCAGGAAAAGAATCTACACAGTCAGCAAGAATATAACATGACCTGAAGTTATCTGTATGAAACTTGTGTTTGTTTTTAGAATACTTAGTTGGCATGCAGGGGTTTATAAGGCTAATCCGGCCGTCATGAACGGCTATTAGTCACGAATAATCGAGATCCGGCTGATGGACAGTCGTGTACCAACAGCTATTATTCACGGCAAGGGAAAGGGTAAACTACATGCCTTTCAGTATTCTCCCACCCGACATAAAAAACAAGACATGAATTCCAATATTCAAGACATGAAATATAGTATTCTAACACTACGTGTAATCAGCAAGAGTACTAGTAGAGCAGGGAATTTAATTATCACAATATAAAGATTAACTTGAAGTGCAGGTACTTGCCTGTTGTTTGGATCTGTTTAATTTGGTTCTTGGGAGAAATTTCCACAGATGAGTCCAAAAGCTAAAATAGACATTACCATCATGCTCAGAAGATGTCAAATAGCTAGAAACGCCTGTCCTTGGGTCCAATTTGGAGACAAGGACAAAAACGGCAGTTTCGGGTCAAAACGGGGTCCGCCGGTGGGCCCGCTTTGCACCGAAAAATGCGTCCGGGTCAAAGGTCTCCAAATTCACCAAACTTAGTGTCAACAGGTCAGGAACGCTGATACGAACCCAACGGAACTTCCAGATTTGGATTCTGATGAGCCGAACACAAAATCGCCCGTCGAGCGGGGCCTGTGGGGCCCACGACACGCGATTTCGTCAACGTTCTCAGAATCGAACCAAACTTGACCCACAGGACCAGCGTATCGCTACGAGTCCGATGGCACAAGTTTCGTCTCGATCCGACGAGTGTACACGAAATTAGGGTAAATTGCCAAAAAGGCGGATACGGGGCGATGTCCGCGGATACGCGTTGATTCCGGTGTGCACGCACACCCGAATCAGCTTCCACGAAGACTCACACGTCCGTATCGATGATGCGCACGTATCTGTGAAGACCGCACGCGACCAAGTCGTCCCGTTTGGCGGGACGTACTCGGTTCCGGGGTGAAACAGGGTCTGATTTTTCCTGTTTTTGGATCGCGGTGTACGATCACCACAGGACGCGGTATCCCGAACAGTTTGTCCGGACACCGAGAGGGTCATACAGGCTTCACAACGCAATTTACGGAATTGAAAACGGAGCTACGAGGCGAAAGTTACACATACCTGAAGGGGACCCGAAAATCAGGGTCGAGACGTGTCCGTGTCGTGTCCGACACGAATTTCCAAATTAGGGCTAGGGTTAGGGTTTTCGCCGGAATCCGGCGGAGGGCGGCTGCTGGGCGGCCGGGCTCGGGGGCATGCGGCGGAGGGCGGCGCGGCGAGCCGATGGGGTCGCCGGCGGCGGCTCGGGGTAGCCGGAGGCGGCGGCTGCGGCTGCTCGAACTGCTGCTGCGGTCTGGTCGACGGAGGACGGAGGAGGCAGGCGGTTGCTGGGGGCGCTGGGTGGCTCACGGCGGGGGGGTACGGCGAGGCGGCGAGGCGGTGGGGTCTGGGCGGAGCGGTGGCGGCGAGGTGGCTGTGGCGGAGAGGGGGGCCGGAGGAGAGGGATTTTTAGGGGGAGGAGGCGGTTGCTGGGGCCGCGTTCGGCGGAGGAGAGGGAGGCGTGGCCGCGGGGTGCGGGCGAGGGGGCCGGCGGAGGCGCCGCGTGGCCGGGCGGGTCTGCGGCTGACCGCGTCTCGCGGGGGCGGGGCTGGTCGTGGGCGACCGGGTCGGGGTCGCGGGCGGGTCGGGTTGGCTGACCCGACCCGACCCGATAGGGCGGGGGACTGGGCCGGGCTGGGTTTCGGCCCACTGGGCCGGGCCAGCCCAGAAAAGAAAAGAAGAAAAAAATAAAATAAATAAATAAATAATTAAATAATTAAATAAGTAATTTAATTAATAAAAATAGTTTTTAGGCATTTAAAAATAGTTCTGAGGCCCAGAAAAATCCAGAAAAATTACCCTAAGTCCAATTTTTCATTTTACACCCAAAAATATTATTTTCATGATATTTTAATATTATTTATTGCTAATTAAAAATCATTTATTAATTGAAAACCCTGATTTTAATTACAGAAAATTCCCAGAAAATTCCAGAAAATTGGGAAAAATCCAAGATTTAATAATTTGAAAAATTTAGGGGGTTTACACCTAGAGTTTATCGCAGCCATATTAGCTGGCGTAGCAAAAAATGTAGGGACCTGACTTCGGATGTACATATCTTAGTTATGAAATTTAGAGTTTCTCGCAGCCATACCGGTTGACGTGGTGAGGATTCTAGATAACATGATTATAGAGTTGCATACCCTAGTTATAGAATCCATCGTTTATCGCAGCTATGTTTACTGGCGTGGCGAGGATTCTGAGTGTTATAATTTCGGACAGACGTGTATGATTATTAGATTGTATCTTAAATTGGCTCTTAAAGTATCATCTCAATACTTATTCATTTCTGTTATTATAGGACTTTGTTCCATCATTCTTTAGCTTAGCAGTAAGAATACCTTTAGTTCTTTAGTCCAATTCTTTATAGAGCTTCTTTCTATTAGAGTCCTTGTTAGTATGATAATTGGTGAATTGTATTAGGTCTGTGTCTTGAGTATCAATATTGACTATTGAGAGTGTGACTTGTGAGTCTGTAAGTGGTTCTTGGTTAGGCATGTGAGCAATAGGCATAAATTTAGGGATAACCCATAGCATAGTACTTTGTAGCAATAGTTCTATGATAGATGTCATTATAGATAGTATGGGTACTAATGGTAGAGAGGAGAGTAGAGAGTATCAGTAGTGGTTCCATGAGTTAGTATCAGTATCAGCATGCCAGTTTTGGATAATCATGAATTCATGTAGTTGGGTGAGCCATGTAAACAATTAAGTATCAAGAAAATTGTGTTGGAAATCAATGAAGTATGATATCAAATTTGTGGTTGATACTTGGGTGTGTCAAGAGTAGAGAAATATATATGCATCAAGGGTATTAGTGAGTGTGCCATAGTGGAAGGGTACCCATAAGTATATGGGAGAGCATAAGGGAATAATAATACATTGTGCTAAAGTAGTAAGACTTGTGTTAAGATAAAGTAAAGCATTACTGTGAGTAGATAGGAGTGTACCAGTATATGATTAGTGATGGGTATCTCACCTAATATTGAGGCTAGTGATGTGTTGGAAGCAATAGGTGGGAGAAGTATCGAGAAATTGTGTGCATGATGTATAGTGGATGATAAGTGTCTGCGTAGAAGTTCATGAGTATCAGAAAGTGAAAGATTGAGTGTTAATATTATGTCATAGGTTGAGAAATATCAAGATTGGTCATAGAAATATATAGTGCATCACAGATTTGTGTATCCGTCTGTAAAAGGTTTGAGGAGAAATACATATACATCAATAGAGATATAGAACCATATGTCCCCCTTTGGGAGTGAAGTAAAATATGTGAATTATAGAAGTTAATAACTAGTGCAAGTAATCATGAGTTCTAGTGAGTGTGATGAGGTGATCTAATAAGGAAGCTAGTATTCTAGAATATTAAGGGTATATATTATGTAGCTTTGAAGCTAGTGTTACTATATCAAAAGTGTTAGTATTTTTATATCAGGGATTAGCTGAGTAATGTTCTAGTAACAGTAAGTACATTGGATTGGTGTATCAGTTAATATGGATAGAAAGATAATTGGGAGTAATAGTACAAGTGATCCAAGCAGTAGAGGAGGGAGACAATATATATATATATATATATATATATATATATATATATATATATATATATATATATATATATATATATATAAGTAAGTAAGTAAGAATAGTACCTTGCTAAATTTGATTATAGAGGTCGTATGTATCAGAGAATAGTCCGAGGGGTATAAGGATACCAGTGAGATGTCATAGTGTTGTAATAACTAGAAGATAATTGTGTATTTATTGTGTATAGATGAGAACCTTAGGAGGATTAACAAATGTTAGAGGATGAGTTGCACCAAGTATCAGATAGAAAGAGATACCCTAGTAACAAGAAATAAAGTACCTCAAGTATTATGAAAATTTAGACAAGCATTTTAGTGACTAATATAATAATATAGAGGAGAGACATGAATAACTTGGTATACGAATATCATCAAAATGTATATGAGAGTTGATGTCTTGTGTAGACAGTAACAAGATTTAAGTAAGGCATCCTATAGGGAGTGATAAGTTGGACGAGAGTGTGCTAATAAAACACATGATTGAAAAGGTATAGAAGTATTTCTTGCAAGAGAATGATTGAGAAATTTTGGTGATTGAAACAGAACAAGGGGTAGTATCTTAGCAGTATCTTGAATAGTATCCTAAGTAGCAAGTGACAGTGAGCTAAACATATCCATGACCTAGAATTAGAGTATATCACTAGTATTTAGTAACCCTCAGTATTAAGAATATCTTGACAAGATTGATGATTAATAGTGTATGATAGAATAGGCCACAGGTGGCATAGCAGATTACCTCACCAGTAAAGGAAGACATACCAGCAGGGCAGAGACTGATTTCATGATAGTTAGAGACTATATCTAAGTATGATTTCCCTTTCAGTAGAATAATATGATTGTATGTTATAGGATATATATTATTTTAGACTGTTATTGATGGGGTTTGACCATAGTAAGATTTGTATGAATAGGATATGACTCGCCCAAGAGAGAGGGGTGAGAGTTTTAATTTCGAGGACAAAATTCTTCTAAGGGGGGTAGATTTGTCACTACCACATTTTCTAGGAAAGAGTATTTTAGTCATTTGGTAATTAATTAAATATTATGCATGTTAAATTTTTATTTATTGTATTATTTATTTATTATTAGCATGTTAGATTTATTTTTGGACTTGTGTTAGTGGACCCAACTAGTTTAGTTTAGACTCATAGACCAATATTTAATTCTAGTTAGATTTGAGCCCAATAATTAGAAGCCCAATTATTAGGAGGATGATTAATTATGTTAAACCCATTAGACTAGAAGCTTCCCTCCTTAATTAATTTCTTTATGAGAGGCCCCAAGGGGTATTTTAGACTTTACATAGTAGCTTGAGGGAGGGGGCAAGTGAGGCCAATATAAAGGGGATAAAAACTTTCTCTCTCTTTATTTTTTATTCCAAATCTAGATCTAGAAATTTCCTCAACCAAATTCCTACCAAATTTCTATCCAATTATTTCCCAAATCACCATTGGAGGCTATTAGAGCAAGGATCTACAAGGAGAAAGCATGGATCTACAAAGAAGAGCAAGGATCTACAAGTTGGAGGCTAATTTCACCAATTTTGGAGGTTTTATTGGGAACCCATCTCCCAATAGGTATAATTCAGTTTTTTACCTTAATTTAGGTTATAAATCTGAGATTTAACCATAGAAAATTAACCCATATGCATAGGTTACCCATAGATTTTGGTTTTGTGTTCATAGGAGGCCTATTGAGAAAGTTATGGTACTTTTTGTGTCAATTTTGGGGGAATTCCGAAATTGACATTTGTTGTGTGTGTCAATTGGTCCTATAGATTAATTTGGCATATGCTTGTGTATTTGGGGCTAGTGTCGTATCTACAATTGGGTACGTGTAGGTCGTATCCCATCAATTTGGTGATACGTATTGATTTGAGAGTTTTCCCTCCGACACGGAACTTTGAGCATGTCACATTTTGACACGGACACGTAAATTTATATTTGACTCTTCGTATTGTTCATAAATAATATATATGACTTGTTCGTGTCCTTCGGGGTACGTTTGGATGTGTGGTGGACTCGTGTCGCATGCGTATCCTAAATCTAGTGGGATACAGGGTGATACGGTCCATGTATGTGCAATTTAATTGTAGATCTAATTCTTTTGTGTTCTTATTTCATGGAGAAGTATAATTATATATATATATATATATATATATATATATATATATATATATATATATATATATATATATAATATTGTGTATATATATTTATGTAATATTGTGTCTTAGATCTATGTACCTATGCATATAGTATAAGTGTATATTTATTATGTAGCTATTTTTCTACATGTAGATATATATTTATAAGTGGTAGTATATGTATATATAATATAGTAGATATATTTATATGTGGTTATATATATAGTTATATTATATATTGTTATGTATTTATATAGTGTATGATTTTATATATGTATACATATATGTATAGTTATATATACATATTAATATGTATGTGTGTGTATGTTACTATGTGGTATTTTATACAATTTACTATGTATAAGTGTATGTATAGTTATATATATTGTGGGTTATATATATGTATTTAAATATATATTATATAAATATATATGGTGGGTTATATATATGTATTTAAATATATATATGGTAATTAATATATATATAAATATGTTCCTAATTGCTATTTGTATTATACTATATATGTATATATTTAGTTGTAGCACATAAGATTATTGAGTAAGTTAGTATATTTTAGTTATCAATGGTTATGAGTATCTTTTATATATTATATATTTTTAGGTACGTATGTACGTATATATGTATTAATAGTTAGTGTGTAGTTGGTAGTTAGTATTTATTCTATTAGTACATACTAGAGTTATATTGGATTGATATATGTAATTATTGTTGGGTAGTTAGTATATATATGAAGTTTTGGCAATTACCTTGAGATACCAAGGTAAGTATCAAGATATACCAAGGTATGAGTAGTAGGTATTGGCATAGTAATATGATAGTTGTAAACTAATTATGGGTTGGTATTAAGGTGACTAAAATAAGGTATATAGTATGGTATAAATACTAAATACATGCTAGTTTATAGTTATAGTTGGATAGTTAATATATATATACTAGAGTGACATTACCTTGAGATACCAAGGTAAATGCCAAGGTATTAAGGATACCCAAGGTATTGAGTTTGGGTATCAAGATAGAGGTTTAGTATTGCGATACCAAGTTGGTTCGAAACTAAGGTATCCATTTAGCATTGGTAATTAGGATTTTATATATATAATATTGTTTGATATGTACATATGTGTTATATTTATCCCTTATTTGCGTATCCTGAGATACGGTATCTTAGTATCCTAAGATGTAGCTTGTATGGCCTAGATTCATAGTGTGTGAGCCCAATATCTTTGAGTTAGACTCATGCAACCTAGAAATGGGTAGTTGACCATAGTTTGACTATAGTTGACCATAGTTGACTTAGAGTTGACCTAGTTTGACTTTTGACTTAGAATTGACTTGTTGATCTAGAAGTTGACTAGTTTAACTTCTTTTCTTTTCAGAATCTTGTATTAATGCAATATTCTATATATAGGTCTGTGTGACACCAGTTCGGACAGTTTGGCATTCATTGCTCTGGACCACAGGCGAGTACATTTCTCTGATTATTTTTAATTCATAATATTGTATATATGCATATTCTAGAATTGTATATATTGATCCCGACACAGTGATTTCACGGACTGGTGCTATATGGATCCCGTCATGAGATATTATCCCCTACCGTGTTCAGCGGGTACTCGTGTACATTGTATCTCATCGTGTATACTGGGTATTGATGTTACTTCGTGTTCACATACTGCTCGTGTTCAGTGTGCTTATTCGTGTACATCCACCACTCGTGTTCGGTGGTTATGATATTCGTGTACACCCACTGCTCGTGATAGTGGTTATATTTTCGTGTTCGTAACGTGTTGTGATTGGATCCATCGGTATTAGTTGGGGGTGGGAGAGTAGGAGTTGATTATGTGATCAAAGCCATTGTTACAAATCGTGTACATTCTGATTACATACTTCATTTATAATCCGTCTTACCTGATCATGTTCACCCAATCCGATCACATAATGAACTCCTATTCTAAGGCACATTAGATAGTTTAGATTGCGGTTTACTTTATCATATTGTGATATTCATATTGTTGATCTATATATTCTCGTACATTATATGTATATATCTTGTTCATCATTCATATGTTTAGTGATATTGTATTTCATTTTTTTATCTGTTTATATGCTCGATTATGTTATTGGAACTGCTTTCAGAGGTATGTACTTTGCTCCATTACTGACTGGATAATATTTTTCAGAGAATCCGAGAGACTTTGACTTATAGATGGTGCAGACTTGGACCCACTAGTTCTGGAGTGACTACCGGGAGTTTTAGCCGGATTCACTAGGTAGCATAATTAGTTCTTTTTGGCATTTTTGGTACCGAATTTGTTTCTGACTTATATTTGAGTTATTGATTTTTGTTTCTGTTGTTGATGATTTATATTTTTTTGATGTATAGTTAGGCTTCCTTCATATCTTCTCGTGCTTTAGATTATGATTGAGTTTTTGTGTAAGCTATTGTTGGCAAACTTTATATTATTGTGAGATTTTAGATAGTATAGTAGACCAAGACAGCGTTCTACCGCCGATGCTGCGGCATAGGCTGGGCGTTGTTTTCGAGTTGCATCCCTATACCGGGTGCGGGTTGTGACACCCTTCATGAGTTCAGACTTAGGCTTTCAGAGGCTCGCTCGGAGTATCGCTCGACCAAGGTGAATCATCGCTAAGGTGGGTGGATATGATAAACTTGCCTTTGCTTAGCCAGCACACTTAAAATATGGACGATACATGCTAGTCGCTAGGTGAATCACCCTCTGCATGCTAATAAAGAATACAGCGCACTTAGCTAAGAGAATAATCCCAACTTGTATTGCTTGTGTTAGAACATGGAAATAAAACTTTTCTTATAAATGGAACCTTGTATGCTACCTTTGCCTTGTGAAATTAGACCCCGCTATGCCTCGAGTAGAATGATATATACTCTCGTAGGTGCACCATTCACTTGTTTACACTGCACGTCCCTAGATTATGTCGCTCGGTATGTTCCTTTACAGTTTTACTCATCGCTTACCCTTAGACCCATGACAAACATAAATGCTTATGTTTTCATAAAAATGCATGCTTGCCTACTTATATGTTAATATGTATTGTTGCCTCGATCCAATATTTGCCACAATAAAACTTATGCCACCATCAAGTAACACTATCGTGTATCGTGCATGCATTTAGTTAGCCAGAAGACTATTAAATAGTCCTTATCTGCAATATGAACCTACAAGTATCAAGGACTGTTAGGTCGTCAAGGCATTCCCCGCGCCAGGGGAATGCATCAAGTCAAGTTGAACCCTGAACGAGAATCATGTCAAGTGTAAATCTGAACAAGAATTATCAAGAATCATAGTTCGTGGAGCAAATGCTCGTTTATAACAAAAATTACTGATTATAATGTAAGTTGTGAATATGAAAGACCCCAGGCTTACATATCGTAGACAACTGGGAAACAAGATAACCTTCGGATCTCATTCCACGGACGGTCACCGGGGCACCGGGGCTGAACCGATCCGGATGGAATTTTATGTGTAGTCTTCATGTGCATTAGACGGGATGGTTTGTAGTGCCTCATGTGCTTTTGTTGCATTTCATCCTTGTCATTAACTATATTCCTTTATGGCTATGCTAGCGACTCATGTTCATATAGATAAGTCATCCTCGCTCAGCGGCAATCCGTATGCGAATTATTGCATCGCATCGAGAATATCTAAAATACCTGAACGATCATGAGTATAACACACTTATATATATGGAACACTTCAATATCCATTGTAACACTTCTGTGAATGGATATGTTATCCTAGAACTTGGATAAAATACTTTTGTGACAACTGATGGATCGTCTTGACTTTTGGCTCGGCACGATAAGACAAATTTGGGAATGCAAACGAATCGAAAGTATTTCAGGGATAAGTTAGCCTAGAACTTGGAATAAATCACACTTGATGGTTTCGTGAATAGATACGCGAATCTTGTTGGACGACTTGGAGTTATAAACAAAGGTTTAGTATTGAATCTTGGCTTGGTAGTCTAGACTTGGAATGGATATATAGATTCTATCAAAATATGTCTTAAGGGGATTGACTGTACGAATTATTAGGCTTGTCCTGCAACTTGGATATATCATAGATTGCCTGAACAAACTCGACCCCTGTACAAATGAACATGTTAAGAAAGTCGGATGATCTGTCCTCGATGGTTAGAAATCTGAGTAAAACGAGCTTGGGTAGAATATCTCGTGCAAATGAACAATTATTTGACATTAGGAATTAGGGCAAGCATCGTGCGATAAATTTGCACAATGTATCGTGTGCTTGAACTTGTACCTATGACCTTATGAGATGACCTAGTATTTAGGCAGACGACCATGTGTCGAGTGAAAGAAACTTGTGTGACCGACTTTAGATCATTGGTTGAACAAACCATAGAAATGGGGCAGTAAGACTTAGTGTTAGACTTGGAACGATAACATGTGCTTTGTTTAACCCGAACGGAGTGATGCTAGTCGGTAGACCGATTAGATCATACTTAATGGTAATACAAAACTTGAATTGAGTTGGAATGATGACTTTATCGACCCAGTTGGAAGTATCATCGTGATTCATAAAAAAACAAGAACCCTTGAGATTTTTGCAAGTAGCTTATCTGATTTTACTATCTTTAAGTTTGGTTGAATATCTATATTTGAGGGATGCCTTGAACGTGTGCACGATCTAAGGCTCAATGATATATGAAACTCGAGTGCTAAGACTTCGCTATCGCTAAGTTGGTTGACATGCATATATTTGAAGGACGTTTTGAATATGTTCACGATCCAGACTCGTGATATGCTGATCTTGAATGCTAGTGCAAGTGAATATCCGCATGGACAAGTATAATGACTTGTATAAGTTTGTCTCAGTCTCAGATCATCATTCAAGATGGATTGTAACAGACCCCGAGTTAAGCAATATGTTTCGCGCTAAGACATAATAGAGACCGAGTTAGAACTTGGATTGAATGATAGAGTCATTCGATGAGACCGACCCGAGATATACGCGATACGGTATAAGGAACGAGTAAAAAATTGTGTTTGAACAGATCTAGTGGTACCGATTGATATGATTAAAGTAGATTCGAGAATGCGATAGAACGGCTTGCGCTAAGGAAGTCTCGAGGATGAGACTTTTTTGAGTGGTGTATAGTGTAACTACCCATTCTGTTCAAGCAGACAACCGATTCAAATGGCGCAAGTACAACAACCTGACCCGCTTTGCTCAGCAAGAAAACTTGTTTAAGGCAAAAAGGACTTCCCGACTTGGCCCTTTATGAGTTCAGACTTAGGCTTTCAGAGACTCGTTCGGAGTATCGCTCGACCGAGGCGAATTATCGCTAAGGTGGGTGGCTACGATGAACTTGTCTTAGCTTAGCCAGCATACTTAAAATATGGACGATATATGCTAGCCGCTAGGTGAATCACCCCCTGCATGCTAATAAAGAATACAACGCACCTAGATAAGAGAATAATCCCAACTTATATTGCTTGTGTTAGAACATGAAAATAAAACTTTGCTTATAAATAGAACCTCATATACTACCTTTGCCTTGTGCAACTAGACCCCGCTATGCCTTGAGTAGAACGGTATATACTCTCGTTGCGCACTGTTCACTTGTTTACACTGCACGTCCCTAGATCATGTCACTCGGTATGTACTTTTACGGTTTTACTCCTCGCTTACCCTTAGACCCGTGCCAAACGTAAATGCTTATGTTTTCATAAAAACTTGCATGCTTATATGTTAACCTGTACTGTTGCCTCGATCTAATATTGCCACAATAAAACTTATGCCACCATAAAGTAATACTATCACATATCGTGCATGCATCTAGTCAGCCAGAAGACTATCAAATAGTCATTCTGTGTAATATGAACCTGCAAATATCCGGGACCGTTAGGTCGCCAAGGTAGTCCCCGTACCAGGGGAATGCATCAAGTCATATTGAACTCTGAACGAGAATTATGTCAAGTGTAAATCTGAACAAGAATCATCAAGAATTACAGCTCATGGAGCAAATGCTCATTCAGAACAAGAATCATGGATTATCATGTTAAGTTATGAATATGGAAGTCCCCAGACTTGCATGTTGCGAACAACTTGGAAACAAGGTGAACTTCGGATCTCGTTCTACGGACGGCCACCGGGGTACCGGGGCCGATCCGATCCTGATGGAACTTTATGTGTAGTCTTCATATGTATTGGTCGGGATGGTTCGTAGCATTTCATGTGCTTTTATTGCATTCCATCCTCGTCATTGACTACGTTCCTTTATGGCTATGTAAGCGACTCCTGTTCATATAGATAAGTCATCCTCGTTTAGCGGCAATCTGCGTGCGAGTCATTGCATCGCATCGAGAATATTTGAAACACCTGAACGATCATGAGTATAACACACTTGTATATATGGAACACTTTAACATCCATTGCAACACTTCGGGATAATCTGTATAACTAGTGCACCCAAAATATAATCTCGTTCATGACACTTGTGTTTGGTTATGTTATTGCCCTGGAATTTATTATATATGCCCGTGCTTGATTTAACTTGGTTTGCCTTGGACAGGGAAGGATAAATGGTAAGTTGGTAAGTCTCACCGTGTTCTTTTATATCGTACGGCGTACTGCCATACGAGTTAGGCTATTCATCATTGCCATAAAACTGATCCTAAGTCAAGACTAGAAAGATAACTTAATATATGGTGCACGGAACCTATATAACATATTTGGATTTGTCGAGCGGGCGAGAAGCCTCCCCACCAGTGCATTTATGTACTGATAACCCACCAGATTGCTTGCAGGGTGCGGGAGAACCTTGTTCGGTGCAGATGCCTCCTTTATAGGTGCTAAGGCGCAGAGTTCACTCTGAAGCCTTGGAGCATTACGTTCGGAACTGAAGAACATATACAAGACATAATATTGGAATATCGCCTATGTATCATTCTATAAATGTAGCCACTTGGCACACTTTTACTGTTTCAGAGAGAGAGGCTTGAGCAACTTGTAATTTCAGTCTAGCGCCACTTGTAACACTTGTTCAATATCAATAAAGAGTTGCTTTAGTTCTATACTTGTGTTATTCAATGCTTCCATTATTGATGACTCTGTAAACTTGTTACCAATCACCTGTGCGCTTCTTATTCCGCTGCACTCGGATAATCTGTGCGACTCTGTAGCTTAGACCTCTTACCGCATGTTCATATCACGGCCTTGCACGGGCACGGTTTACGCTCGTGCGACATCACGCCCTGATGGGTCAAGCGATCATCCCGCGGGAGTGCTGGCGCAGTGATTTGCGCCTAGCGGGGATGACCGATTTGCTTGCGGGAGATCGGGACATGACAAATTGGTATCAGAGCATGGCTTTACGTCTTTGGACTTCATTTCAATTTTCTCAGTTTCAAAAGCTCATTTATGGGTTATGTGCATACGTTCGCTCGCTCGCTCTCTCTCTCTCTCTCTCTCTCTCTCTCTCAATGTCCCATCAGAATATTCTAAACAATGAGTCTAAATAATTTTAAAAGTGTATGTGAATGATATAATTGCTTGTACGAAATCGTAATACGAAGGCCTTTGTGCCGACCTATGTTAGACTTGGTTGGAATATACTCGTGTTAGAATTTGAAAGTTATGTGCAAACCTGAATACCTATACATGATTATCCAGCTGGTTAATATGCGAAATAGAATATCGTTCGAACGGTTAGCTATGCACATAGCCTTTTGACTAAGTTGTGTTGAGTATCGTGCGCCAAGACCCTTTGGTGCAAGCTAGTTGCAACGAGATTGGAATATCGTTCAGAAAAGACAAGTCAGACTTAGAATGACAACCGATAGAAATTTGCGAATAAGTCAACTTCAAAGTGGATCTGTTGTTATCAGTTTATCGCTTAGGAGAAATAGATAATCGTTCTTGGATTTAAGAAATAGCTCGAACGATATTCTGTGTCGGAAGATACAAATCAAATATAATTTACTTGGATGACTATCAACAGGATATATATATAAGAGACTAAGATTTATCAAGCGATACCTAAGTATCATGCAGGAATTCTAAGGAATGACTTGGTAAATATACTAGCGATTGATGCGAACACGATTAAGGATTTAATTGGGTGACTCGATTCCGAGTGATGTATGGATCATTTAGAAATGTCCAAACGGATTTATAGGTCTCATACGATAATTGGATTGAACGAATTTGAGAAATATCTTGAATAAGTGATAAAGCTTATATCGAATAGAGATTCAGGGAATGAAAATCGATATCTTAGTTAAAGAAACTTGTTAGAAACTTGGAGAATTTTACGAGCGATTTTGGATTGAAAAAACATATTAGACTTGAATACAATATCGGTCGAATAGAACTTAGCCCGAGAATGAATATTGTGGTTCGATAAAAGAGATAAGCGATAACGAATTTGGCTTGGAGTTTGGAAGAATAATCTTGAATCTAGTTCAAAAAGATAATCTTTAAAATCAGTTCCAATGAGAACGATTATCCTGCGGGAGCACCGGCATGATAATTTTACGTACGGCGGGGATGATCGAACTCATGGGAACACGTTCGATGATTATTCCAAACAAACTCGATGAATAGAATGTATCAAAAGTGCATAGACTTGGGCTTGAATATTTGAAACTTAGTTGCTTGAGGAATGATAAAAGTAGACTATGAATTTACCGAACGATAACATAGAAGTTGGATGATTTTGTTAGACAAATTATAATCACTACATGAACGGACTTGACTTGATGGATTATATATACAAAACTTGGATGGAGCAAAAGTGAAATAATAAGGAAGTCTCGATCGTTTCGATGAAAACCATAATGTTCGACATTCTTGTCTTGTGTGAGCGTAACTCTATGCATGTACATACGTCACGTCCAGATTAGGACGATTATCCAGCGGGAGCATTCGCGTGTTGATCTCACGTCCAACGAGGGTGATCAAACTTGAGGGAGACCGGAGCTTGACAACTGATGGATCGTCTTAACTTTTGGTTCGGCATGATAAGACAAATTTGGGAATACAAGTGAATCAAAAGTGTTTCAGGGATAAGTTAGCCTAAAACTTGGAATAAATCACACTTGATGGTTTCATAAACGGATACGCGAATCTTTTTGGATGACTTGGAGTTATAAACAAAGGTTTAGAATTAAATCTTGGCTTGGTGGTCTAGACTTGGAATGGATATATGGATTCTATCAAAATATGTCTTAAAGAGATAGACTGTGCGAATTGTTAGGCTTGTCCTACAACTTGGATATATCATAGATTGCCTAAACGAACTTGACCCCTGTACAAATGAATGTGTTAAGAGAGTATGATGGTCTGTGCTCGATGGTTAAAAATCTGAGTAAAACGAGCTTGGATAGAATATCCCATGCAAATGAATAATTATTTGACCTTAGAAATTTGGACGAGCATCGTACGATGAATTTGCATGATGTAGCGTGTGCTTGAACTTGTACCTATGACCTTGTGAGCTGACCTAGTAATTAGAAAGAAGACCCTATGCCAAGTGAAAGAAACTTGTGTGATCAACTTTAGATCATTGGTTGAACAAACCATAGAATTAGGGCAGCAAGACTTAGTGTTAGACTTGGAACGATTACGTGTGCTATGTTTGACCCGAACGGAGTGACGCTAGTCGGTAGACCGAATAGATCGTGCTTAACGGTAGTACAAAACTTGAATTGAGTTGGAATAGAAATGACTTGGATTTTATCGACCATGTTGGAAGTATCATCGTGATTCATAAAAAAAATGAAAACCCTTGAGATTTTCGTAAGTAGCTTGTCCGATTTTACTATCTCTAAGTTTGGTTAAATGTATATATTTGAGAGATGCCTTAAATGCGTGCATGATCCAAGGCTCAATGATATGTGAAACTCGAGTGCTAAGACTTCGTTATCGCTAAGTTGGTTTACATGTATATGTTTGAAGTATGCTTTGAATATGTGCATGATCCAGACTCGCGATATGCTGATCTCGAATGCTAGTGCAAGTGAATATCTGCATGGACAAGTATAACGACTTGTATAAGTTTGCCTTAGCCTTAGATCATCATTCAAGATGGATTATAATGGATCCCGCATTAAGCAATATGTTCTGCTCTAAGACACAATAGAGATCGAGTTAGAACTTGGATTGAATGATAGAGTCATTCGAAGATACCGACCCGGCATACACGCAATACGGTATAAGGAACGAGTAGAAAATTATGTTCGAATGGATCTAGTGGTACCGATTATTATGCTTGAAGTAGATTCGATAATGCGATAGAATGGCTTACGCTCAGGAAGTCTCGAGGACGAGACTTTTTCTGAGTGGTGTATAGTGTAACGACCCGTTCCGTTCAAGCGGACAACATATTCAAGCGGCGCAAGTGCAATGACCCGACCCGTTTTGCTCAGCGAGAAAACTCGTTTGAGGTAAAAATAATTTCCTGATCTTTCCCTTCATGAGTTCAGACTTAGGCTTTCAGAGGCTCGCTCGGAGTATCGCTCGACCGAGGCGAATCATTGCTAAGGTGAGTGGCTACGATGAACTTGTCTTTGCTTAGCCAGCACACTTAAAATATAGACGATATATTTTAGTCGCTAGGTGAATCACCCCCTGTATGCTAATAAAGAATACAATGCACCTAGCTAAGGTAATAATCCCAACTTATATTACTTTTGTTAGAATATGGAAATAAATTTTTGCTTATAAATGGAACCTCGTATGCTATCTTTGCCTTGTGCAATTAGACCCCGCTATGCCTCGAGTAGATTGATATATACTCTCATAGCGCACTATTCACTTATTTACACTGCATGTCCCTAGATCATGTCGTTCGGTATGTCCCTTTACAGTTTCACTCCTCGCTTACCCTTAGACCCGTGCCAAACTTAAATGCTTATGTTTTCATAAAAATACATGCTTGCCTGCTTATATGTTAACCTGTACTGTTGCCTCGATCCAATATTTTTCACAATAAAACTTATGCCACCATCAAGTAACACTATCGCGTATCGTGCATGCATATATTTAACCAAAAGACTATCAAATAGTCCTTCTGTGCAATATGAACCTGCAAGTATCCGGGATCGTTAGGTTGCCAAGGCAGTCCTCGCACCAGGAGAATGCATCAAGTCAAGTTAAACTCTAAACGAGAATCATGTCAAGTATAAATCTGAACAAGAATCATCAAGAATCACAGCTCGTGGAGCAAATGCTCATTCAGAAAAGGAATCATAGATTATTAAGTTGTAAATATGGAAGATCCCTGACTTGCATGTCGCGGACAACTTGGAAACAAGTTGATCTTCGGATCTTGTTTCACGGACGGTCACCGGGGCACCGGGGCCGATCTGATCCGGATGGAACTTCATGTGTAGTCTTTATATGCATTGGACGGGATAGTTTGTAGCGCCTTATATGCTTTCGTTGCATTACATCCTCGTCATTGACTATGTTCCTTTATGGCTATGTCAGCAACTCTTGTTCATATAGATAAGTCATCATCGCGTAGCGGCAATCAGCATGTGAGTCATTGCATCACATCGAGAATATCTGAAACACCTGAACGATCATGAGTATAACACATTTGTATATATGGAACACTTCAACATCCATTGCAACACTTCTGGATAATTTGTATAACTTGTGCACCCGAAACATAATCTCGTTCACGACACTTGTGTTTGCTTATTCTATTGTCCTGGAATTCATTATATATGCCCGTAATTGATTTAACTTGGTTTGCCTTGGACAGAAAAGGACAAATGGTAAGTTGGTAAGTCTTGCCGTGTTTCTTTATATCGTACGACACACTGCCACACGAGTTAGGCTATTCATCATTGCCATGAAACTGATACTAAGGCAAGATTAGAAAAATAACTTAATAGATGGTGCACGGATCCTATATAACGTGGCAGGGTACGGGAGAACCCCGTTTGGTACGGATGCCTCCTTTGTGTGTGCTAAGGCACGGAGTTTACTCTGAAGTCTTGGAGCATTGCGTTCGGAACTGAAGCACATATACAAGACATAATGTTAAAACATTGCCTATGTATCATTCTGTAAATATAGCCACTTGATACGCTTTTACTGTTTCAGAGAGAGAGGCTTGAGCGACTTGTAATCTCGGCCTAGCGCCGCTTGTAACACTTGTTCAATATCAATAAAGAGTTGCTTTACTTCTATACTTGTGTTATTCAATGCTTTCACTATTGACTACTTTGTGAACTTGTTATCAATCGCCTGTGCGCTTCTTATTCCGCTGTACTCGGACAATCTAAGCGACTCTGTGGCTTAGATCTCTTACCGCTTGTTCATATCACGGCCTTGCACGGGCGTGACTTACGTTCGTACGGTATCACCCTAGATAGGTCAAGCGATCGTCCCACGGGAGCGGTGGCACGATGATTCACGCCTAGCGGGAACGGCTGATTTGCCTGCGGGAGATCGGGACATGACAACTCACACGGCATTACACCCGGGAGACAACTATCGACTCTGCGGAATCGAGACATGACTCATCTGAACCCGAAGCATATCCCTCTCATCACAATACAACCTTCATTTTTTTACCACCTAAAAAAATAGATTTAATCAGTATGTGTGTTTGTACAAACTGATATAAACTGTATCAGAGAACAACAAGTTTAAATTTTTTTTAGCATATATCAAGTGTATCAAAGAATAAATTTTAAAAAAATTGGCAGTTTTTATTTAAAATATAATACATGTTGCATAGCATCAAAATCATACCTACAACCATTGAAACACAAAAAAAGTTGTAAGCTAATAGTAAGTAGTTTCCATAGCAATATCAATACCAACATCCAAATAAATAATATCCAAAAAAAGTACCAAAAAATAATATCCAAAAAAAAGAGTACCAAAAAAAGTATCCAAGTACAGTACCCAAGTTGTAAGCTAATAACAAGCTGTTAGAATACAGTATGTGTGAAGAAGTATCAGTATAATGCATTCTCCAATTATACCAAGAAAAATAGAGAGATATGTATATTAAGTAATTACCAGCTTATGTACCAAAACACAGTCAAAAAACTGTTCACTTATTCAAAAAATAGTATACAAATACATAATATAATAGAAAATTAAAAATATTAATGCGTTATATGCAAAATTAACCATTTAGAAGAAGAGTATGTCATTTTCCCTAGTATAAATGAATTTATATTATCTTACATATAATAAACTATAGACTGTGACATTAATGCATTCTATGCAAACTTAACCATTTAGAAAGAGAGTAACTCGTTTCCCCTAAGTATTTTGTTGTAATTTCCACATATGCATCAATCTTTGATCTACTACACACTGTGACTTATTTGAAACTACGCCATTAAAATGTAAAGATACAACTGAAAGTGACATAAGCAGGAGGTACATAATTCTATGGAAGGGTCTGGGAGAACAAAACCGTAATGGAACAGGACATGCCAGAGTAAGGACTTCCTCTGATATAGGATTAGGTCATATATACCAAGGAGATAAAATACAGAAGCCTAATGAGAGGACTTCCATCTGAAACTACCTAAAGGATATTTAACAATATATAACCTTTTTACTCTCCAAAATGGATAGAAAATAGGTTAGAACAAGAAGGTTAGCAAGTATACTTCCATTCGTAAATTTATGCCATCCAAGAATTTTATTTCCAGCACACTTTTTTGTGGCAATACTGCAGGATTAGCAGAAGTTCATATCATACTTCAAATTTTATCAACTTTTAGTTTCCACAGAGAAATAAACTTAACCTAGTATTGAAGACATCTTAACAATACATAGATGATTAAATAGGTATTTGGTATGCATCTAGCTATGAACATTACTAGTATAGAGGATATCAATTGGTATGACATCACAAGTAAAGTTTTGGGTCACAGAAACTTGTCAATAAAGGGCAAAGGTACATAATCTAGACCAATGCTAATCTTGCACTTGGGTACCTTATGGCACTAAGACACCCTCTTCCTTACTCTCCTTATTATTAGTTGTACAGATCAAGATCATTATCATCATCATCATCACTCAACTTGTCTTCAATTCTATGAGATAAACTCATGAAGTGAACTGTAAACCATCATTCTCTAGTCAACACTTCAAGTGTCAGCATATTGTGCAAATCGTGTGCCAAGTATTTTGCACGTGGATTAATAAAAAAATCATTCAAGCAATCCTAAAAGGATATACTCAAACAATGTGTCTCTCGAGGATGTTTGTAAACCCCCTGATTTTCAAGAATTTTTAATTTGGAATTTTTCACAATTTTCTAGAATTTTCTGGAATTTTTCTGTAATTAAACTAAGGTGTTTTAATTATTAAATGATTTTTAATTAAGGTTTAATAATATTAAAATATTATGAAAATAATATTTTATGGTGTAAAATGAAAATCTAGACATGGGATAATTTTCTGAGAATTTATTAGACCCCGGAAGTATTTTTAAAGTCCTAAAAACTATTTTTAAATTAAAATAATTTTTAAACCCAAAATAAACCGGGCTGAACCGGGTTAAAACCGGACTGAACCGGCCTGAACCCGGTCCAGCTGAACCGACCGGACCGGACCGCTCACTAGCGGGTCGGGCCGGGTCTGCCCAAACCCGCACCCGCTCCGACCCGACCCGGGTGAACAGTGCACCCCCAATCCTGAGAAGCCCCGACCCCTCGGTTCCTCCGGCGGCTGAACTGCCGTGGCGCTTCGTCTCCCCGGTGTCGCTCCGGCTTCCCGCACCCGCCGCCTCATCACCTCCCACGCCGGCCGCCGCTTCGCTGCCCCGACCTATCGCTCCGCCTCCCGCACCGGCTGACCCTCGGCCTCCTCTACGCCCTATAAAACCTCTCCGCCACCGTCCGCCCCTGCCTTCTTCTTCTCCGGTGACCACCTCCACTCCCAGCCACCCTCCGCCAGCTCCCTCGACCACTCCTCCGACACCGGAACCCTTTGCCGGAGTCCCCAGCAGCCCCTCTTCCCTCGACAATACCTCCAGCGGCGACCGCCTCGAGCCAACGGCGCTGTCCCCGAGCCTCCGCCTGCGCCGGCGAACCCGTCCCACCGCCTCGGCGAGACCAACGCCTCTCCCGACGAGCCCTCCGACGAGTCTCCGGCGGACACGAAGCTGGAACAGAAACCCTAGGGCGGACACGGCCCTGACACAGGGCACAGTGTCCTTGGGTCGTGTCGGACACGAGAAAACCCTAGTTTCTGGAGCCCTGTTCAGGTACTCATATCTTTCTCCTCGTAGCTCTGTTTTCGATTTCGTTTGTTGTGTCGCGTAGCCTGTATGACCCCCTCGGTGCCCGTGCAACCCGTTCGGTACATCGCGTCATGTGGTGATCGCGAACCGCGATCCAAAAACAGGAAAACCAACGCCCTATTTTACCCCAAAACTGAGTACGCCCTGCCAAACGGGACGACTTGGTCACACGCGGTCTTCACCGATATGTGCGCGTCGTTGATACGGACGTGCGGGATTTCGCAGAAGTTGATTCGGATGTGCGTACACACCGAAATCAATGCGTATCGGCGAACACCGTCCCGTATCCGTCCTTTCTGGTTCTCCCTGTAACTTAGTGTACACACGTCGGATCGAGACGAAACTTACGCCATCGGACTCGTAGCAATACGTTGGTCCTGTGAGCCAAGTTTGGTTCGATTCTGAGAACGTTGACAAAATCGCGTGTCGTGGGCCCCACAGGCTCCACTTGACGGGCGATTTTGTGATCGGCTCATCAGAATCCAATTCTGGAAGTTCCGTTGGGTTCGTATCATCGTTCCTGACCTGTTGACACTAAGTTTGACAAATTTGGAGACCTTTGACCCTGACACATTTTTCGGTGCAAAGCGGCCTACATGTGGACCCCGCTTTGACCCGAAATATCATTTTTGCCCCTGTGTCCAAATTGGACTCAAGGACAGGCATTTCTAGCTGATTAATATTTTCTGGATCTGATGGTGATATTTATTTCAGCAATCGGAGTACTGCCTGCAAATCCCATGAAAGTCAGAACTACAATTGGAACCAGAACTCCAGGCAAGTGTACCTTGCCAATCTCTGCAGTTTTTGCTACTTATTTCTTTGATATATATATTTATTGTACATGCTTAAACCTAGGACCGTGTGACTTACTTAGTGTCCGATTACAGTCGGGTGCCAACACCTTACGCAGCATTGTGTAATGTCATCTAGAGATGGATATCGAGACCCTATACATTCTCGTACTTGCATTATCAAGTACGTTTTACCCAAGACACCTGACACTATTCATGATTCAGAATCGTCCTGAGATATTCATGGTGATTCTGTATAGGATACAGTTTTCATGACTTATTCCTTTGCTTAGATATTTTATGACTGGATGCATTAGTTATGATCCTGCGTGGCATGGACATGAGACGTTGTGGACATGAGACGTATGATTACATTGGGTGGGGAGAGACACACAGGCTACAGGTTGATTATATTATGACGGCGTCGTAGTCTCCCTTTGAGCTAGACAAACCACATGATATCACTGCTACCGGCTCCCCGACACAGAGCTTGTAGTAGTTTCAGCTTGAGTTCTAGTGCTGCTCTCATATTGCATATCACTTAGCTGGTTATATATTTGCCCTATTGTTTTATTTATTTGCTGCACTGCATTATCTTTGGCTTGTATTTTCTGTACCTTGCTATGTCCCCTGAGGACCTGGATCCGGATTATGTCCCCAGGACTAGCAGACGAGATCGACCCCGAGGTACACGGAACAGGAGTATTAGCAGGAACAGGAGCAGACACTGGAGCAGTACCAGATTCAGTAGTCGAGTGATATCTACGGTATCTTCTGAGTATAAACCTTGCCCATACTCAGTATTGTTGTTGATATCTTTATTTCTGGATCTTGAACAATTATAACAGACTTGATTATCGGGTGTTTTTCCGATTTATGTACTTGTGATTTGATGATAATATTTCTTTTGCTGACATTGCTATCTTTTTCTGTGGATGAGAATAGTAAACCCTGACTGTTGTAATACAGCTTAAGTATGCCCCGATGGATCCATTAAATTGGGTTTGTCCATCGGTGCGTGCTGTTGGCCATTGTCGCACATCCAGTCCCTCGTTATTTTGGGACTGGGGCGTGACAACGTTGTTTTTGCAATAAATCATAAATCAATTCCTCGTTAAATTCATGGTAAATGAAAACTGCACACAATCACATGAATATATAAGAAAAATGATCATAAGTGGATAACACATGTTCAATCAATTTAAGTACATTTTAAGAAAGAAGAAAATTTGTATTAAATCTTCTCATATGGTCATAAAGCTAGTAAATTTATGCAGTTTTTGATGTAGTTACTCATTAGAATGTTTATAAGCCTATAGCATCCCTAGACAGTAACCTGACATATACTAGTACCATTCTCTTAAGATGATTTGACTTAGAGTGGAACCAACTCTAGCAAGGTTTTATAGTAAAATCTACACATTTAACCAAGAATAACTAGTTAAAGCTTCTATCCTAAAAAACTAGTATGAACAAAAGAATCTAAACATGTACATAGTATAGTAGTACTCAATAATTACTGGAAACAAAATAAGATTCTGAAATCAAGGCCAACTACATGGCCAATTATTACAAAATCAAATTAAAATCTTATGACTAATCTTTTCTTAAAACATGTGTGGCTCTCCTATAATGCCCCGCTCCGTACGGCACATTACGCTGAGGCATCGAATCGAAGAAGGATTGATCGAGTTAATTTTTATGTGCATGTGAGGTGCATAGTTCAGTGCAATCAGAGTAGCGCCTCGCACGGGCTGAGGCATGGGCGTAGAGAAATGGAATCATTGTGTTCGTTCGGAGTAGTACAGAGATAGCGAGGCTCGAGCATCAGCACAGTCTTCCTTAATCTGGCCGGGATGGATGATTTGGGAAGCACGACAGGCTCATACGGTTATACCGGTTAAGTTGGATCGTGCTTCACATTAGACCAAAGAATCAAGGATTAGGCCGCATCGTCACATAGCGTTAGGTCGGTCAGTAAGGTGGGTGGGCTCTGTCCCTTCTGCTCTACTCCTTCATGCATCATAAAAGGAATACACTTTATACCTTGAACATTTAGACCAGACTATGACGTGCATAGAGTGTGTGTCGTTCGGATAAATAGAAGTAATGGCATTGAGTTGAACACTAGGGATGGAACATAATAAACACTGTATCAAGGCATGCATCGAGCGGCACAGTATCAAGTTCTATCATTTTGTCAAGTAGAGCGTACAGTTGTGGTTCGAAACCATGCAACTGTGTCGAAAGGGCGTGGTGCCACAAACTATCTAGAGGGGCATGGTGCCATAGAAATACTGCAATAGAGATGGAAATGAATATGGTAAATCAGAGATGGAAACGATACGGTGAATCAGAGATGAAAACGATATGGTGAATCAGATAAGACGGGTCGAGTATGGTATAGTGGGGCGAGAAGGCACGCAGACACGTACCTCGTCGTACTTACAAATTGATACCATACTCATTGCTTAGGCGTTGCATGGTCATAGACAACCTGTTTACGAGCTTAGTTTCTCGAACGAGAGTCACCGGGCCACCGGGATCATTCGGCCTAGGAGGAATGGCAAAGTAGCGAGACATATCACCAAGGAGATTGCAACATTTGAGTGGATGGCACATCATCTACTATTTATGCCGGCATTTGCGGATCCAATAGGTTGAGGCATTGCAACCAACAAGCCGAGAGAACACTTACTACGGTTTATTCATAGTCCTGATATGGTGCTCATGACGCCAGTAACCACTTCGTTCATATAGATAAGTTCGACACACTTGAGTGTATTCAATATCTTGTCACGTCGAGTGATTCAGACAATTTTAGGCATTTCTACCCTGCCTCGGTACAAGGGTGCGTATATCCGAGTAGTGGGTATTTTTGTTGCATAAATGCAAGTGCGGGCGCATCGATCATATTACCAAGTTATGCCGAGTGATGCGATGCAGCGCATATTCATATGTTTTACTTATCGATTCGAGTATTACTTGTTGCATGCTTAGTTACCTTTCCGATCGAATATAACATTCTAGTGTGTTTGGATGATTTCAATTCTTACATATGTAACATGCTTTACTTCTTTCATAATATGTCATGAATGACTTGGAATCAATCTAAGTAAATAACTAGCAAGACCAGCATATAATAACTATTTGCATTCATATGATTACTTAGTGTTAGTTTAGGTGAGTGGGTTACCTCACTCACCAGTACAAGATGTGTACTGATATTCAAAAACTCACGTACAAAGATCATGCACGGTCGTATCAAGGAGTTGGAAGCTCAGGTTCGACAACGTGTAGATGTTTAACTGAGGAGGCATTCTTGGATATAGAAGATATGATGTATGGAACGTCGAGATCCTTTGTGAGCAAGAGAGATCAAGAGTGTTGTTAACCAATGCGGCATATTTTATTTGGGCCATTGAAAGCCTTGTAACATATTTCATTATTCAATAAAAAGCTTCGCTTCGTATACTCTGATGCATTATTGTTTCTAACACTATATTCTTTCACTTCAACACGGTTGTTTCGATGATAGTCATGATATTTTATGTTATTGTCTTGTGTAAGCGTAATTCCAGGCTCGTACGATATCACCCCCGGCGAAGACGATTATCCCGGAGGATCGACGCGTTATATCTCCTGTTGGTGAGAGGGAAAAGCTAAGTTTCAGGCTCTCCACCCAGTATGATTGAAGCAACACTCTTGGGGTCATCTTCTTCCAAAACAGGGGTAGCTGAAAAAACCTGCACATCAACATAAAGAAGAAATAATTAAGATCATAAACTGTATTTTGCTCTAGAAATAAGCATACTGGGTTGAATAAAGAGAAACTTCCTACAACTACTCCTTCAGGCAACCCTACAAATGAGTAACAACCTCAAAGATGTGTGCCGATAGTAGTTGTTGTTAATTGTCAAAAGCAATATATAGTCAGGTGAAAAAATGATGAGCAACAGCCTCAAAGATGTAGTGACGGACCAATATTAACCTGCACACCATCATCAACTTTAATGTAGAAATCAGCATCCTATTTTGCTAATGTTGTTGAGAAGTATAGAGGTTTTTAAGACAATTGATAGTATCACTCAATATAGCTCTACAAATTTATATTTTCATTATATGGACAATTTCACTTATTAACTGAGACTAGAATTCTTTGGTTCAAACTAGATGTATAATGGTTAGATACTATAAAACTTGGTGGTTCTTACCGAAAATAGAGAGCACATACCAGTATAAGGAAATCCTTATATTGTTCTATTTATGCACTAATAGCATGGTCCACTACACCAACACATAGTGATTATCTTATCAGCTTGTAGAAAATGTGAAAGTATAAAAATATTATTTTAAATGGGCAAGCAAACCTGAGTCCAATAACAAAATGCATGACAGTTTCTGTCTCTTTCTCTATTTTTTGTAGTGTCTCTCCTAGCAATACCAATCATTTACTTAGATTTGAATTTTTTATTATCATTTGATAGAAGGGATAAAGGATGCAAATTATAACGTTGTCCCAAACAGTTTTTGAATGCCCAATACTTATGGTTTCTAAATCAAAGATTCGTAAACAAACTACAAGAAGAACAATATAGAAAAATGTTGGAATAGCACAAACATAAAGCACGCATTGAAAGGTTATAGAGAATTGCATGATTACATCCTGAGCATGTAAAACTTGATTTATAACGTCACCTACATCATGTAATCTACATGTAAAGAGTTTTCTTGGATAACAAAAGCAAAAGTAGGTAGACATGCATGTAAGAAACATCTAGTTGAAGCGTAAATGCACTGTGAACTATAACCAAAATCCTATAAGAACAACAATAAAAGTAAAAAAAAGATATAAAATTAAATAACAAGAATAAAGTTATTGAAGTTGTAATAGAATAAGCAATACCTAATGTCTGTATGGCAGAGTTCTAATCAGTTCTTCACCCTTGCCTGCTTCAAGCAAAAAAAAGTAGGCAACATGTAAGCTTTCTTCTATAGAAGATTCAAATATATAGTATGCTGAGATAATTTGTTGGTGTACATCACTTCTTTGTTACCCGTAAGTTCATATTCATGCTATAAAATTCACTATGTGCAATGAATACAACTCCTTTGTTTCCACCAGTTAATGTTCATGCTAGTAATCATCTATTACATTTGCAACAAACACGTTCCTATGCTTCTATTTGCTCTCTTCATAAAGTAGAAAGCTAAGAGAATTTCAGTATCATTTCGTGTCTGAAATGTATTGGATACGACACAAACATTCACTAGGACACGCCAAAACATATGTCATGTTGTGTCCTTTTCTTATCATATATGTATTAGTGGAAGTTACAATATAGACAAGTTATTTCACTAAAATTTACACAAATATTGTTCTTCACATTCAACTTAAACTCTAGTGTACCCATATGTATGATGTATGTTTGTTCCATGATCTAACTAACCCAAGGCCCATTTATGTAGCACAAATAGATAGATTAGGCATATTTCAAGGTTTACTAACTTTATTTTAGATCAAATGTTTTTACTAAGAGAGTGCATAAATGTGTGGTACGGTGCATAAATGTGACGAGCACACAGTATTCTTAGTAAAAGGGAAAAGAATAGTTAGCTCTGTGCTCACCACGCAGCTGCGTGTTTTATCTACAAGGACACCAAGCCTCATTTATAGGCAACCTCACACTATCAGTTCTGTACTGCCAACCGATATGGGACTAAAGTCTTCAAGTCCCATTGCCCATGAGCATTTCTATGGGAGTATATGTCAAATTGTGTTATACTTTTCAACAGTTGGCCAATATAAAATATGTAGAATAATTTGTTACAAGGATTAAGTTTTCTCTTCGAAAAGGTTGTTCCTGTGAGTGGCAATAAAAACAACATTTACTTTGCAAGTAGAAATTCACCTAAGAGACATAAAGTATACTCAAGATAGCTTAATACGAATCAACATAACTTGTGGTGCATTCAAGATGCATATGGATCACTGCTAATTTATGCTTAAATTTTAATTTTCAAGTTGAAATCGTTTGAACGAGGCCATATTTTCAATAATTTTTTTTTGACTATTTTCCTTTTGGTCTCAGTTTTATGTCAAAACTTTACACATGAGCCCCAAAAAGATAATTCTTGGCCACTTGATGATTGAAAAGAAGTATCCCATGGAAGTCTTAATAGCCCAATGGGTTTTTCGTTTTCTTCTGAAATTTTGTCTGTTTAGTTCTGATTCTTATCCTTATGACTTCCTTAAAACACTTGTGAATCTTAACTTGAGCCTCAGGACTCTTCATATCAATCTGTTTGTCGATCTCCTATGATGCAAAGTTGTTTACTACATGTACATGTATCAGCGATTGGATACCTTATGATCGGCTTAATTTGACAGAATTCTGAATATTTTTTATCTCATTAATGAAAATATTCTCTTCATTGGGTGATATATTTGAAAAGATCATGTGTGACAATAGAAGCCATTTTATTATGCTAATATATATGTAAAGGTAGTAGGAAATAGTAATGCTTATTGAATCATAATAGAAAAGATCATTGTTTAATAGACTCTTCTTTGGTCTATTAAACAATGATCTTTTCTATTATGATTCAATAAGACCAAAGAAGGACTGTCAAAATATCCTCCCCTGCCTCCCGTCGTTGCCTCCCGCCGTTGCCGTCGCCGCCGCCTCCTCCTCCTCCCCCTCCCCCTCCCCCTCCCGTCACCCACCTCATATAGTCATTCCTTTCTGATTGTCAAAATTTTGATAATCCTACCAATTGGAAGGACTGTCAAAATTTTGACAGTCTTAAAAAATTAACATATATTTTTAGGACTGTTAAAATTTTGACAGTCCTTCCAATTGTTAGGACTGTCAGTCCTTTCAATTAGTAGGACTGTCCTGATTATAAAAAAAATCAATTGAAAATGGACAGTCGGTGAATAAATTTTGGAAATGACAAACTTGTAATTATCGATGGTAAAAATTTGGGCTACCTGAGTCAAATTTTTTAGTGCCTTTATGAATAGCCTAAAGAAAATGGACTTAATCGAGAAACACTGCAACATCAATTCCGTCGTCTTCCATTCCGAAGCGTAAAACCCTCGTCTGTCTATTTTTCTAGGGTTTTAGGAACCCCTGATCTCACCCAATACTCTCAAAATCTCCAATGTCGCTCGCGCGAGTGCAGCTGGTCCGTCGCCTCCATCGATCATGGCAGGCTCTTCATCCTCCTCCCTCCATGTACTCTCTTTCTCAATCTCAAAATTTTCCCATTTCAAACCCTAATTTCTAACTCATTTCCCTAATTTTCCTTCAATTTCTCCAGTTCTCGAAGCTATGTGAATCCAAGCACCAACAATCTGCAGTCTTTTCCACGGATCCGTAGCATCGTGACTTGTTCTTGCACAATAAGCGGCATTTTCGATCGGAGCGGGAGCGATTCTTGTTCCATCAGGGTGAGATTGTATTCCTGATTGTTTCTATGGGTTAAAGTTGAAATCTTGCTTCTATTTGAGTGCGTAAAGTTTTGCATTTTAACCAGGGTTCGGAGTTGGTGGTACAGAATGGGAGTGGTAGGTCGATGTCTACATCTGCGCAGCCGGTGATGCCTACGCAGCTGGCGACACCGACATCTGCTGCGAAAATGGCCCGCGGAACACGGCAGGTGAGATGTGCAGATAAGATACTCAAATTGTTTTTCCGTTCATTTGTTAGTCTACTTGATTGATTATATTATACTTTCGATGTACTGTAGCAATAGAAACTTAGAAAGCATGGATAGCCCAAAAATTGGCATAGTTTCTTTGTCCCGTCATGTCGGGCTCGGTACATGACACGGATAATCCAAAAATTGGTACACACTAAAATCAATATCATCCTCGTGCACATATGACATATTATATACTGACAAGGTCTTTTTATAAGCATGAGGTTGACCTTTAGGATTTATCTTGGTTTCTTTGTTTTGGGTCTCGCCTCTCCTCAATCATACAGGCCATATTTGTAGGACAAAACTTCACGACTCAATTGTTTTTGCCTTGAAGAAGAGATATCTAGCCCCAGGATACTAGTTGGGAACTTTTTCTTGGTTGGAGGGGGAGGGGTTGCATGAGTTATATAAAATTATAAACATATACTCGACTATTTTTACTTAAAGACGAGAAGTTTATCCTTCATTTTCAACCTGAGATTCATGGCTACGTTGCATGAATGCGAATACAACGTGACACAATATGGACACGACATATATTTTGGCGTATCCTAGTGTAATTTGAGTGCCTGTGTTGTGTCCAATACATGTCTGGCGCACTGCGAAGTGGACAAAATGCCGATTTTGGAGCGTTCGTGCTTCCTAGGTTCATGGTATTCCTCCCGATGAAAAGCTAATGTTAGGCTAGTTTTGAGATAGTCAACCACCTAATTTTAGGACTAAGCTAAAGATTCCTTGGAGGTTTTGAAATTTCTTGTTCGAATTGAGGCTGCACCCTCTTCCATATGAGGACCAAGGATTCAATGCTACCCGAGTTAGGATTACGACACCAATTTAACTTTCCGGAACAAAACTGCTCCGATCATGTTAGTTCCACTTTTGATAAGTGGCAAAGCTATTGATGTATCAAGTGCCATCTAGATCGCCTACTTAAGAATATTCAGTTAATTTGGTCTTGAATCATGGATAGATTGTACACATTACAAGGTAGTCAAAGGCGCAAGACGCACTCGAAGAGCAAAAGGTCCACATCGTCCGAGGCCCAAGGCCCAGTTAAGGCACGCACCCGAGCGAAGCGAGGCACATATATATAAAATAATAAAATTATACATAAATAAATAAATTAATAATGTAAGATAAAACAAAATAACATATTAAAACTTAAAAAAATACGTTAAAACATAACCAAGTGAACTAGCAGACCAACAATAGCAGTCAACAGAACGTACAAACGTTTGTATTATCCCTACCGTGCTTTTAGTAAATTATAGTTTTTTCCGGTTCAACTATAACCAACAACTTCTATGAGGTAAATATTATCTTCATGCCTCAATTTTTTGTATAAAGAAAAAAATCCATAAGGCTTGCTTAGCCATGCGGTTGCGCTTTGCAGAAAGACGCACCTAAGGCGCGCCTGGAGAAAAGGCGCATCGCCTAATGAGGTGCGAGGTGCAGCTGCCGCGCCTTTCTGCGAGGCACGTCTTTGACTACCATGACACATTAGTGCAACTTGTGGCCTTGAATAGAACCATGATTCTCTCACGAGTCATGCACTCATGTCGAAAGCTAGAGATCTAAAGAAGCATGTGTTATGAATGAAGGCTAGCATGTACCTTGATTGTATCAAGAAATTACGTTACAGAATGCATGAAAGGAGAGATCATGGAATATGAAACCCACTAAAAGGTTTCATCACGTCCTTGTTACTATGTGTATTTCATGATGTGGATGCTTACTACCTTGTTCATTTCTTTAAGTGCATTTCCCTTAAAATTTACCCATCAAAATAACAAGGTTAAAGAAAGAAAACACCACAAGTGGCACTGCCTTCAAGGACAGTTCTGGTTTGTTTATGCATCTAGGAATAATACTTGAGAAACTTTGACATTGAACCTTGAGAGCCGTTTGACCATTGAATGTTTCACTAAGGGGCTATTTGGTTGCTCGTAAATGGATATACCAGGCAACATTTATTGCATGTAACATTTGATGCATTAAGTGGCATTGCAAATACATTGTTTTGTTGCATGTAAAAAATGTTGCAGGAATTACAAATCTATTTTTTTTGGAATGATGTAATTAGAGGAATGATTGCAACTTTTGTTGCTCTAAATACAAATCCGTTGTTTCATTATGACTTGTATGGAGAGAGAATGTGACGAATGACGTGAATGGTGTTATAGATGTTGCCGTAAGTAGTGCTGTGGACATTTTTGCTGCAACAAAAGCCACAATATTTAGGGAGAGTTAGATGTTGCCGTAAGTGGTGCTGTGGACATTTTTGTTGAACAAAAGCCACAATATTTAGGGAGAGTTGTTGCACCAATTTCACCATTTTTATCAAACCAAACATTGTAAATTATGTAGATGATGCAATAAACGTTGCTCATATTTCCATTTGCAGCCAACGAAAAATCGTGGCAGTTCAAATTTTATCAATGTTCTGAGAACCGGACCAGAATGACCGAAAAATCGGATACCCAGAACCTGGTTTAATGTTGGACTACAAATATCGATGAATTATTTGAACCAGGCGAATTCAAGAATTTTGGAGTATAATTCATCCATACAAACTCCTGATGCCCTAATTTTCCTTTTTTCCCCCTTCTTTTTGTATATGATTCTCTCTCTCTCTGTCCAGTGAAAAGAAGTTGACTTTGACATGACACGTTTCCTCTCTCCAACTACAATCAGTGGAGCCCTTCTTGAAACCCCATTTTCCATTGCTTTCCATGGCTTAGTTTTGAGTTTTCTTCTCTTCCCCTTTAATTCCTCAAAAACTTGATTTATGATGATGTCCATCATGTCAGAATAGATAGAAGTGTATTATTACTTTTAGTACTTCACATTTTTCAAAAAGAAACTTTAGTTTGATTTCTTTCCATGACTTTATCTGGGTTTGGGATTGCTTATCATGGCTGCTTCTACTTTTCTTTTGAAAGGCGGTCCTAAAGCTGTGTGGTAAGATTCCGTAAGAACAACTTATCAAAATAAAAAAGCTACTAAGATTAATGCCCTATAAAAAAGCTACTAACATAATAGGATAACAATTTAAGTCCAAATAAAAAAATGCTACTGAGGTTAAAATCTTATATCGAATAACTTAAGAGTCTAAGATACATACATATATAAAAAAATGTATTCCTTCTCCCTCTTAGTCTTGTTACTCGTTAGACCGTATATTCAAAATTCCTTGATATGTCACTCTACACCAACTCTATATTGGGGGTTAACTGGTTGGGACCTGTTAACCATTTAATGTTAAAAAAAACAAAACTCCATTGTTAAATATATTGAATGATCTTAGCTTATTGAGTGTTGGTCTATATATCGGTCTCAACTCGTTGTATATCGATAGATATTCTCTAAAATTATTTGATTGACATGTGATGCCAATATATGTGTCGTTTTTCTTGTGAAAAATGACATGTATGTTGGACTTGTCGCGGACATCTACACCACTGATGGTAGATAATATTAATTTGAGTAGTTAATGATTAGTTATGGGTCAATGTTCTAAAAAACGGCCGCCTAGGACCAAAGCTATATTTTCTTTTTGGCTTTACTTATTTTGTGGATTAGGCGCCCATCTAGCCCTTGCTTGGGTCTGCCTAGGCCCTATATTATGAAGAATGATTTGTTTTTCTTGTTAACTTTCTTACTCTCTTTTAGGTTCTGTTTGGCGTATGGAAACTTTCGGAAACTAAGAAACTTAGGGTCCAGTTGGATACGTTTTCTGATATTTTTCTTTTCTTATGAAAACAGTTTTTAGAGAAGATGTTATAAAGTTGTTTGTGGATATACATATTCTGAGTTTGCGTTTGGTTACTTTTATCTGAAAAATAGTTTTCTGAAGAAAAAAAGTTAAAATTTTATTTGGTAATTTTTTTCCAGAAAATAATTTTTACGCTGAGTCTGTCCTGTGTCACATTATTCTGAGTCCTATGTCACAACTGAGTTCCCATCTATGTGTCATGCGTCACCCCCCCCCTCTTCGACTCTTGTGTCCTGTGTCACAACTGTGGCCTCTTCGAGCGCGGCTCCACGCCCTTCTGTTGGGGGACGAGATCGGCACCGACTCATCAGCCTGATCTCGAGGGACCTCTGCTTCGCTCCATCGCCGCAGCCTGCATCCACGTCTGCGGCGTCGTGGAGAACTTTCAGGTGTTCTACTGGGGGCGGAACCTGGGGATGAGACCTGGTCCCCATGGTCTCGGTCGTCGGGGGGGGGGAAGGTTCCACGCCTGCGGGATCAAGAGCGTCCACCGCAGAGTCATATGCTGGGGGCTGAGGCTCCCCAACAACGTGGCGCCCCCCAGGGCGGCCAAGGCCTACCAATGGCGTCCGGGGACTACTTCACCTGTGGGGTCTTCGTGGACAGGATGCCCAAGTCCTTTTGTTGGGGCAACGATGCCCCTTGGTTGCTGGCGATGGCGGTCTCGCTCTGGGTCATGTCGAGGTCGCTTCCTTGAGTTCGTCGTCGAGGTAGAGGTTGTGTCCTCGAGTTTGTTTTGTCCTCGAGTTCGTCGTCAAGGTCGGGAAGGCCTCGCCGCCACCTGCCGCCAGGTTGAGGTCGTCATCCTCGTCTTTTGTGAGCAATAGAAGAGAAGAGGTGGGAAATGGAGGAGGAGGAGAGCGGGGGGGAGGGGGTGTCTGGAGAGAGGGGCCTTGGAGAGAGAGAGAGAGAGAGAGAGAGAGAGAGAGAGAGAGATGTGAACAGTGGTCCAAAACATTGTTGAGAAAATACCCTTTTTCTACTTTCTGAAAACTCGTGTTCTAAGTGTTGGTTTTCCAAATTTTTTTGGGAAACCAATCTCTAATTGTTGGCTGCTAAACACAAATTTGTTGAATTTTTACACTTGCACTCAGAAATCTAAGTTTTAAAACGTAACCAAACAGGCCCTTAGTTTATATCAGTTTTTATTAAACTAAGGAAACTAAATTTCCAATTGAAAATGTTGTTGCAAGAAACTAAAAGCTGAAAACTTGTTGTCAATAATGATTAGGTTGTAATAAAAAAATAATAAACATAGAGGATTTAAAAGTGGATGTTTGATTTTCGAAAATAAATAACAATAAAAAATAGAATTATAATTATTTTCCACGTGTTTTAATGACTTTCCACCTATTTGAATGGAAAGTACTATGGAGAGTAGTTTCCACTTTATTGGTAGGTCCCACTAGTTTCTTGACTTACTTTCCAACTACCAAATAAGCAACAAAATGGAAAGTAGTCGTAGTTTCTACACTTTCCTACTTTCCATTTTTCCATTTGCTGCCCTTAAAGTAAGTGAATGATTGGTTCGTGATAATTATTTCATTTGTTTGGTTGCATGTGTTTTCTATGTTTAGTTTGTTGATAGTTGTTTAGCCCTTAAAGTAAGTGAATGATTGGTTCGTGATAATTATTTCATTTGTTTGGTTGCATGTGTTTTCTATGTTTAGTTTGTTGATAGTTGTTTAAATTGATTAATCTGGCGGCTTACTTTCTTGATTTATAATTAATTCGTAGTTTAGAATATTTAGGAGAGGCATGAGCTACCTCCCTTCAAATGCTAGCGGTTGTAGGGCAATGAACCATCTTCTGTTCTGTGGTTTGTAGGGGTTGGGCTATCTCCTACCCACCTTTCTCCTGATAGTTCGTTTATTTCATTTTTTTATTTTTTTGAGAGTATAACCATTCGATAATTTCTGTTCATCATGTCATAGACTCCTTAGAACTTTTCAACATTGTATAAGCATTGGAAAATGCTTAATGCCGCCTAAGCCCCTAGGCAGTAGGCCCACTCTCAGCGGCCTAACAACTGATCGTCTTTCACAACATTCATTATGGTTTTGAATAGGATAAATTACCATAAACCCCATGACATTTCACCCAAATAATTATAATGAATCATCCTTTTTTTTTTGAATCTTCTCCCTGCAATTATTATGACAATCAAAGACAAGAAACCCACAGATTGTTTTCGACGTAATAAGAAACAAAAAAAATTAGAAAATTAAAAACAAAAGGTTTTTGTTTTGTTTGGGAAAACACATTTTTTTCTCCCTCTCATCTTGTCGTACCTATCTTCTTTCCCCTCGGCGACCGTGCTACCTAATGTTTTAAATGGTGGTCGAGGCGGCGCCTAGGCACGAGACGGCCGCTCTACACATCGCTTTTGCTTTTGGCGGTAGAGCAGGTGACTGCCTCGACGTTTGGCGGCGTTGGGGAGGTGAGGCATCGTATACGGAGGCTATGTTGTATTAAGCGTGAGGCGAGATGAGGCGATGAAGCTGTCGCCTCGCTTAATGGCGCTTAAGCGGCGCTTAGCTGGCGCTTAGTTAGCGCTTCAGTCTGCCAGCACCCATTTTTACCTACCTTTGCTTCTATATGTAAATACTCTATATATACATAAGTTTCAATATTTTTTCATACAATCCTACTAGTATATGCATGAATAACAATACCAATTATCAATCAAACAAAGTAACAATATAAATACTAGAATTAAAATACAAACTACAAGCCACACAATGCATACAATACTATATAGGCAACAAAATATCATCAAACATAAAAGCTAAGTCTCTAAGGTTCCTACTTAAAAGTTTTTTCAACTATCCAACTATGTAAATAACAAAAGTTTCGGTTTTGGTTAATTTTTTTCTTTTTAAAAAAATGCTTTTTCCAGCGCCTAAGACGAGAGGAGGCGCTACTAAGCGCGCTTAAGCGTTGATCGCTTTTCTAGGGCAAAATTTTATTAAGCGAGGCGTCATAATTATAAAAGTCGCTTAAGCCTACTTTTCATAACATAGTGCGGAGGTAAGGCAGGCTCTCGGAAAACCAAAAGTCACCAAAAAGTCAGATTTTTGGAGGCTAGATTGAAGAAGAGGAAACCAAGACTCACAAAAAAAAAGTGACATGAAAACAAGTCACCAAAAAAACTGATACGAAAAAAAAAATCTAACAGGAAACCAAAATTTACTACTGCCATATTGGATCACTCTGCATTCCAAATAAAAAAAATGAATAAGAGGAAGTTAATCAGTGTCACCGATCGGCGACACTATTTAACTTCCTCTTCTTCATTGAAAAAATGATAAATTATTTCCTTGTTTTCAAAAATTTTCATCGAAAAATGAAGTATTTTCTCTGTTTTCAAAGTTTTCATTGAAAAATAAAGTCTTTTGTAATGTGTATGACTCTCAAGTCTCAACTTAATGACTTAGTCAGACTACCACTTTTCTTGTTCCCCATTTGAGTGAATGACTTAAGTCATTTTAGAATTAGACTAAAGTCATTTTAGAATAGATTATTGATCTCCATGTAGCTGAATACACTAAAGTCAATTCCCTCATAAATTTTTGGCTACAAGTTCAGGCGCCTAGGCGGCAGACGGCCCCTCTCCGCCGTGCAACCGCCTACCGCCATTCAGAACCTTGGTGCCACCGCTATCTCTCTCTCTTCATTCTTCCTCCCTCCTTGTATCTTTCACCTTTCTAATTCATCTGAAGCAATCTCCCAATTATCTTGCGAATCCATAGGTATCCTCTCCATCATACAGTGAGAACCTAGAAAGAGGTTTGCAACAGAGAGAAAGATCTCTCACTGATAACCTATATGAGAGATACTTAGTATGGTAGTGAAGCTCTACTATGTCTGCTTCAAAATAGTTGTTAGGCACAAGATTTGAACCAAGATCCAGAATTTGTGGAGAGACTTCCTCCTTGTTTGACCCCTTCGGCATCTTTCAGCCCAATGCTGCTGCCTATCTTTTCTTCTCTAATGGTTTTCTGGAACAAGATGCAACTTGATCTAGTAAGATGGGAGAATGAGGTTGGATGAATAGAAGGTGCAGAAGCATACAAAGAGGAAAGATTGACAGATTGACGAAGGAATGGATAGTAAAGAACTAGTAGAGGTGGGTTCCGTAAAGTACTAAACGGGAGGGACCTCTAACAAAGATCGGGCAACAAGAGGCCATCTAAGAGAGACATGCATTTTGTTCTTTTTTGTTTTGTTGTCCTTTAAGGTTAAGCCTATGGTGGGGGTTCAAAAAGGTTACGGGCACTAGCTCGACCCACATGTTGAGCAAAATATGGGGTCTGCAGTAAATTTATCCGTTTGATTTATATTTAAATTGCTACAATATTCTACGAAGTTCGATTCTGTTCATGTCAAGTATATCAACTTGGTACTAGTTCTGTGCTTGCTCTGTCAGTCCCAAAGTAATAATGTGATCCTGAGGGTACATTAGTTAGATGGAAGAATGAGATTGGATGAATAGAAGGTGCAGAAGCATACAAAGAGGAAAGATTGACAGATTGACGAAGGATTGGATAGTAAAGAACTAGTAGAGGTGGGTTCCGTAAAGTACTAAACGGGAGGGACCTTTAACAAAGATCGGGCAACAAGGGGCCATCTAGACGTGCATTTTGTTCTTTTTGTTTTGTTGTCCTTTAAGGTTAAGCCTACGGTGGGGGTAAAAAAGGTTACGGGCGCTTGCTCGACCTTCATGTTGAGCAAAATATGATGTCTGCAGTAAATTTATCCGTTTGATTTTATTTACATTGTTACAATATTCTACGAAGTTCTATTCTGTGCATGTCAAGTATATGAACTTGGTACTAGTTCTGTGTTTGCTCTGTCAGTCTTGTCAGTCCCAGAGTAATAATGTGATCCTGAGGGTACATTAGGTGTCTAACGCATAGTTTAAAGTATCAGCCGATACCGATCCGATACGGCCGATACCGATACAGTTTGGTATGTCCCGATCCGATACCGACCGATATCCGATACTGACCGATACCGACATTAGAGGTCTCTTTTCTGGTCAATTCGGCAAAAAATATTGAATTAAAAAACCAATTAGCAAGGGTGTAAAAGCATAGTAAGGTTGTAAAAACATATAAAAGAGAAAAATTTATCTATCGCATATAAATCAATCGACAAGGATGACTACTATTTCATTCAATATCAAAAATACTAAGAAACAATACTGGAAATACTTTAAATTATGCATAAATGTATAAAATATATTCTCTAAAATGTTAATAATTTACTAATAGTTGTTTGCTTTCCGATACCAAAAAATCTGATACTCCGATTCGAAACCGCCGATACTACCGATACCGCCGATCCCGATTAGGAATTGTCCGATACCGATTCCGATACCGATACTTTGAACCTTGGTCTAAAGTTACATATGTGATGCATAGCGCGATCTCTCGAGAGGTAATACGGGACTCCTGCTGAATTTGCTAATTATTTTTCTTGTATATCATGCTTTACAACATTAATCCCTCTTCTTTTCTTCTCTTATTTTCTTTAAGATTTTTTCGTTCCCTTTACGGTACTAATCCTTCTGCTGCCTGCACTAATAAATTGTACCATATCTCCCATCAAGTTCAATGTTGTGCTCATGACCTCCTCCTTTACCTTCCTTTAATTCTCTTTCTTTCTGTACATTTTGTCACCAAATATAAGTGTGATCATCAATATCTGGTTGCAAAACATTATTATATTTTACGCTTTTGTCCCTACTCTTATGCCACATCATTAAAAGTTCATAATCTTTTTAATTAATTGCAGTCTTTGTTGCAATATTTTGCAGTAGTGATCTGATCCTGTGAATTTATCTATTAATATTTTCAATGTTGGGTCTAAAATATGTGCACCCTTGTCAGATGTCTTGTTTAATTTTGGTGAAACATTCTGTTTTCATAGTTAGGTATTACATATGGTCATTCTTTTTGGGAATGTCATTCCTCTTCTCTCTTTAGCTTAATGTGTCATGGAGATGAATGCAATTCCCTACAACAAATAGTATCATCTTCGTCTAGACTCTTTATAGTCTAGGATAACTTGGAAGATTCTCCTTGGTTGCATGAGCTTAAAGTGCATAGCGAAAAGATAGGCTTACTCTGCCAACTGGCCATGTAGGTTTTATATCTCTAGCAACCTTGGCTAGGAATTTGACACCAACATAGAAGGTTGGTGTCATATGTACGACCAGTTATAAACACTTTATCAACTCTTTTATGGAGCTTTCTTATGCTCCATAGCCGGCCCCATTATGATGGGAGAAGGCTTGGATTTTGATGATGATGACATTGGTCATCTACTTGGATAGCTAGTGTATATTGCACGGCCTCTTGCTGGATTGTTAATTCTTTTCTTATTTATCAAGCTTTATGGGGGATCATTTTGTTCTCAATGCAGATGGCATGCATTGTATATACCTGTGCTCTATCCAAAGACTTATTTATCCATTGCATTTGATTTGTATAAACCATGCTTCTAGCACATTATTTGTTTAGACGATCAGTATAGTGGCAATATCATTGACTTTCTCCATTATATAGGAATGTATGCAGAACTGTCAAAACATATAATTTTATGTGCAGGTGGCTATGAAAGTAGCCATGCTGAGCCCTGGATTTATATACGAGCCATATAAGCCTCGCGAGCCTATTTCTTTCTGGCGAAGGTAAGTCACAATGTATTTTACATTTTTTGGGTACAATTATTGTTTGAACATGAAGATAAATGCATTAAATTTACTGTTAATAGAATAGACTTACAGTTAGAGAAGCAACAATAAAGAAGGATATGGTACTACTGATTAACCTTTATCTCTCTGTTCAGGCCCCCAGATTTCTTCTTCAGTCAGATTGCAAACAAAATTTACCTCTTAACTTCAACAGATGTTGAATTTAACAATTGAGTTTGACCTTGTTGTTTCTTACTTTTTATGTAAGCTACAACTTCAACGACTATTCTAGCCAAAAATTGAACCCAACCCTTTGGTTGGAAGGATAACATCATAAAAGAAACTTCTACATCTAGCTGGCACTGTTTCATTGGCCTCAAACTGAAGTCGAGTCCAAAGCACTTCTTCTTAAGGTGCTACAGGATCATTCAGATGGTATATACTCGGGCAAAGAAGCACATAGTACACAACAATAGGCTAACTGGTATCCTTACCAATGATCTGATTGTTGGTTGATATTTTCTTTAGGAAGCCTTGTGGGGAGAACAAATCACTTCCAAAATATGATTTGGGAACCAAATCAACATGTGCATGCCAACCAAACATGGAGTTCTAAATGTTTATATGGTACCTGTAGATGATGGCACCACATTGACTTGTCTTTTAGGCACAGGACAAAATTATTTGAAGATCTCTTTGCTGCATCTGTATATAGGAACAAATAATAAGAGGAGATTTGAGGGAAATTCCACTGGTTATTAGAATTTTAGCAAGTCTTAAATTCATATATCTTGTCTGAACGTTTCTCCCATTCCATAGTTACCCTGAATGTGGAACGCGGAACAGAAATGGGAACGTGACACACGAGGATGGGAACATGACACAAGAGGGTCCTGATACGCGGTGTGTTGCGGGTAGACTTTTACGTAACTCAATACATTTATCCTGAATGTGGAACCTTTTTAAGGAACAAATATGAATATAATATATAATGTATACTGAAGATTCAAAGTTAATCAAGTAACCATAGTATAACATGATAAAAATTCAATATTTTGGAAAAATTCGTAAGTCCGAAATAATTATAGCAATATTGTCTTTTTGAAAAGAAGTAGCAAGTCTTAGGTTCTAGAGACTTTCAATGGAAAATAACAAATAAAACATCTTTTTAAAAGCTTGGCTGAAGAACCAATTAAGTATTTGAGGTGTCTAGTTGGAATGTAGATTCACGTTCCAATTCACAGGCATTCCATATTCCAGTACGTGCATTCCTGGATCGCGGAACACTACGTATGTGGTGAATTTCGGTAACCAAGTCCCATCTTCCAAATTTTTTTCCCCCTTGCTTAAACCTTGGATCCCTCCAAAATAAGGTTGCTTGGGCTTCAGATTTAAACTATGCCTCTTTAAACTTCTGCAATATCTTCTTCCTTGTATTGTGTGTGTGTGTGTTAATGGCTAGCCCATATAGGTTTAATAGCTCATTTATATACTCTCTATATTAGCCTAAATGTTCACTTTTTTGTTCATTTTTCTTCTCACCATTGTAACCACCCACTTTCTTGTTTCCTTCAACATTTCTCTGCCCCCTTCCCCTTACCGGAAACACAATCTCTCACTCTCGCGATAACTGATGTTGAAGATGGTCGTATCACGGAAGGCGAGGCTAACGTCAACAAGCAAATGTTGTTGGAAGTTAAAAGCTTGGTTGAAAACCCGGGTAAACAGCTCTGCTATCAGTTTGTAAAAAAGCCTCAAAACGTGGATTTCCATATTCCAGTGTAGGGCTGCAAACGAGCAAAGCCGTTCGTAAGCTGCTCGAAGCTCGGCTTGATAAAAGCTCGTTTGAGCTCGGTTCGTTTAGTAAACAAGCCAAGCTCAAGCTTCATTTTCGAGCTCGTTTAATAAACGAGCCAAGTTCAAGCTTAGAAGTACTCGGCTCGTTTGAGCTCGCGAGCTGGTTCGTTTAGAAGCTTGCGAGCTGGCTCGTTTAGAAGCTCGTTTAGGAGCTCGTTGCTGGCAGTTTATAAATTTATTTTGTTATTTAAATTTAAATTTGTTCTTTGATGAATTCTAATTTTATGCATGTTTATATAACAATATGGTTGTGTGCATTGTATATAATTATATGTCCTTAATAATTGATATTAAGGAACTTTTTAAATTGAATTTTTATAAATAAATTGTTTATATTAAGCTTAACGAGCTTGAGTTTGAGCTTATCAAGCTTGTTTATCAAGCTTGAATCAAGCTTGCTTATCAAGCCAAGCTCGAGCTCAAACCAAGCCAAGCTCAAGCTTAATATAAACGAGCTCGAGCCAAGCTCAAGCTTTAAAATAAAAAAATTATCAAGCTCGAGCTCGGTTAATTCTAATCAAGCCAAGCTCAAGCTTATGAAAGCTTGGCTCGGCTTGGCTCGGCTTGGCTCGTTTGCACCCCTATTCCAGTGTGCCGATATTCTAGGACATGCGCAAGCGATATTGCGAACCATGAGTTTAATATGGATATGGTATTTGAATGACAAAAGTATATAATGAATGTAATTGCCTTATCAAGACATCCCCAGGCAATACTATGATAACTAAGCATCATTAGTGACCACCAAGGGGGTAATTCAATATAAACATTGGTTAGGGAGGGGAGGAGTAGACGTGGGTTTGAGTCCCAACTAAAACAAAAGTTAAATTAAAAGGGAGGGTGTCTTGGTGCTAGTAGCTCAAGACATGGACGGTCATTAATGACTCATCTTATCTTTAAAAAAAACTTGAGCATCGTTGGTGGGTTATTGGATGACCTCCTTGGTTAATATTCATGGTTACTTCAAGAAATGCACTCTAATGTATTGGAATTTGAATTCGAGGAAAAATTATGTGATATGCTCTAGAACACAGAACAAAAATGTGAATGCGGTACACCAATAGTCTTGGTACGCAATACATTAGTGCTAGGCTTTTTAGAACACTTATTTGAACACTATACACTTATCCAGAACTTGGAATATTTTGTGATCCAGAACTTGGAATATTTTGTGAGGAATGAATATTTACGAAATATAATGTATATTTCAGATTCAAATCAATGGAGTGTCATAATACAGCATCATTAAAATTCAGAACTAAACAATATTCACAAGTTGAAAATAATCCTAGGAATATTGCCTTTCTAAAAAGAACTAGCAACTTCGAGTCTCTTAAACTTTTAATGAAAAATAACTAAACAATATCTTCTTCCTTATATTGTGTATGTGTTAATGGCAAGCCCATATAGGTTTACTAGCTTATTTATATGCTCTCTATTAGGCTATTAGCTCAAATTTCCACTTTTCTGTTCATTTTCCTTCTCTCATTATCACATCGTAACCACACACTTTTTTTCTTTCCTTCAACATTTATCTTCCTCCTTCCCCTTGCCGTAAACACAATATCTCACTCTCACGATAAGCAATGTTGAAGTCGGTCATATCACGGAAGGCATAGGAGGCTAACGTCAACGAGCAAAGGTTGTTGGAAGTTAAAAGGTTGGTTGGCAACCCGGGTAAAAAGATCTGCTATCAATTTGCAGGAAAGACTCAAAACGTGGATTTCCATATTCCAGTATGCTGATATTCTAGAACGTGTAAATCTATGATCATGAAACACTCTCTATGTCAAATTCTGGTAACTATGGCATTAACAACCAAGTCCTTGCTCCAATATTTTCTGGTTAAGTTGATGAAGTGATCACCACGGGTTGAACAACCCAATGATTGAGATCTTTGGTATGTGAGGTAATCGTGAGGGTGAAACCCTGGTAGGACAGTGACTGGTCTTCAATCTCGAGAAAAAAAAAGTTGATGAATTATCATGATTGTTTTTGGATTTCTATCTGTCTACGATGAGATCTTCAGGTTCTTTGTCATCGTTCATGCACTCAAGTAAAATTTTGGTGTTTACTGTAGAGGCCATCTCCAAACTATGAGGCAACCCAGCTAAATCCTTGACTTTTCAACAGTGTAGTCAAAGGCGCGCCTCAGGCGCGCCTTGCTCCTAGGCGCAGGGGTAGCGCCTCAGGGCACTCCAGGCGAGGCACAATTTTTAAGGCGCACCTAAGGCGCGCCTAGGTGCACCTTTTCCGAGCGCCTTGGAATAGCTAAGGCGCGCCTTAAAAATCTTGTGAAAAAAATAACATGTTTAGACTGTTTTTTTAACTGTTGTACTATTTTTAGACTGTTTTTTGAACTGATGTACTTTTTTTTTACTGTTTTCTCTCTCACTCAGTTCAAAGTGATTGCAACCTAGACATGGGAGAATTTGAAGCACACATGTTTATCAATGTAGAAATCCGATGTGAATATATATATATATATATATATATATATATATATATATATATAAATTTTGTGCCTCGCGTCGCTCGGGCGCGCGCCTTAAGTGCGCCTTGCGCCTCGGGCGATTTGGACCCTTTACGCCTCAAGTGCGCCTTGCGCCTTTGACTACCTTGCTTTTCAATCTTCAGTCAGTAGCACTGTTCTAAAAGGCGGTCTAGGTGGCCGCTTAGGCGGCGCCTATTGCCCCCGATGTCCGCCTAGGTGTCCACCTAGTCACCCCGACGTCCGACTATGCATGTTTTGGAGATTTATGGACTTTTTTTTTGCAATTTTCAATAGAATTTTTAGATTTTATTTATTTATTTTTGAACCGCCTAGATCTAGGGGACTGCCTAGGATGCCCCATACGCTGGCTAGGCGCTAGGCGGCGGGTGCCTGCCCGGCTAGCGCCTAGCTCTTTTCACAACCGTGGTCAGTAGTATCATGGAACATTGTACTACCAGCCACAATAGTTGTCCATAGTTGTCAGCAGATGTAAGGGGGCTGATTAATTGTTCTTGAAACAGAAGCTGCCATCAGTAGGATTAATCATGTTCAAAACGTCTTAATTATCATATATAGCATGGTTTCATGTGCACATTGATGATTATTTCTCATTCTTAATTGTGATATAAAAGATCTAGTAGGTGACAGGACTAGTTCTTGTACTGTTGTTTTAGACCTACACATTCATGTATCATATATTACCAGAAGGGTCCTTGAGACATTGCACATTGTCTCTTCACTAAATTTTACTAACAAGACTTTTTGGTTCATGATGTCTTATTAGTAGAATATTGCCAGTTTTTTTTTAATCAATTTATAGTCATTTCAGACTTGGCTAATAGTTTAACCATTGCCATGCTGATGTGATTTAGATGGTTCACACTAAATGGATGGAGAAGAACGAAGGAGGATGTGATTCTGGAGGTAGTGCTTATTTGCATGCTGATTCATGGTTAATCTGTCCAGAATGTAGGTTTTTTGAAGGCATGTTTCTTTGCTAAGATAATCAATCTTCTGAACTTGTTCTTAACCTCTTATTTATCTGCAACTTTTGTGCAATGTATCAGAGAAGTTACCATTCACTATATTGAGTTGCCATGCTTGTCTTATATATTGTAATTGAATGTTTACTTATCATGTACCATTTCTTTCTTTGACTTTATGGAGTTGTCTTAGTTTGTTTGTATATTGTTCAAATGAGTGATTCTGGCATGATAGTTGCTATAGAAACATATTAATATATGTCACACTCCTATAGGAACATGTACCCAATATTCCTCTTAGATGTAGCATAATGATATGTTCCTTTCATTTAGTCTTAATTTTCCCCAATCAACCCTAATCATTAGATGAAAATAAATTAATAATTTTGAAGTTGGTTTCTCCTAAACGAACTTGGGTTGAGGCAGTAAAGAAGGATATGGTATTTTCTAATGTTACATAAGAGATGACCCTTAACCAAGCTGAACGAAAGAAAAGGACTTAAATAGTCCTCTAAAAAAAATTGCGATAGTGTCTTTATCACTGTTTTAAAAGGCGGCGCCTGGTGCCCGCCTAGGCGCCTGCCTAGCACCCCCTCCCCCCCTCTCCCCCCTCCTCCTCGAGCATGTTTTGGGGTTTTATAGACTTTTTCTGCAATTTTCAATAGTTTTTTTGGATTTTTTTTGAACCGCTTAGGCGGGCTAGGCGCTAGGCGGCAGGTGCCAGCCCGACTAGCGCCTAATGCTTTTCAGTTTTCACAACCTTGGTCTTTATTGTTGTTCTTAAAGTTGGTTTCTAACACTTCTGTTATATGATTTAGACCTTGCCAATTTAGATACCTCGACATGTTTGTCACCTTGCTACATGAGAAATTCCATGAGGACGCCTTCGCTAGAAATATCGTGATTATTCGATACTTCTATTAGGATAAAAGAGGGAATGCCACTCGTCATGTCAGATATAGAGTGTTGAAGAGGGATATGCAATCCAACTCTTAGTTGTAAGCAATGTTACACAAATAGAAACAGGGATAGGGATAAGGACATGATATGATACGGGATAGGGATATTTTCAAATAAGTAAATATGTAGAGTCACCTATGCTACATGAATACGGACATGAACAAGATACGGATACGGACACCATATTCCTGTGGCCATGAAACATAGGTTTTATGTATTCTGCAGAGGCAGGGATTGACTAATAGTCATATTTTGTTTAGTCCCACCACTGGTCAAGTTTTTATCATGCTGCAACTATATAATGTGTCACATGCTAAGGGATATTTTTTGGAGGTCGAGTTAAAAAAAAACTGACTGGTGATATTCAAGAGGCTTGTGCTCTATATGATATCTGTTTTGTTAAACTTATAAAGGATCCTTGGAATGGGAAAGAGTTTCATAATGGATGCTAGATTGAGTCGAGTTTGAAATAATATGTTCAAGCTCTATAGCTATACAGCTTTGTTTTCTTCTGCTTGAAATCATTTGTAGATTATGTAGAAGTATTTGAGAAAAGTTTCGCAGTATTACCTATCAGAATCGGCACCGGATCCTCCTTATGAGTGTCAATATCGTTGGTTTCGGGAGGGTGGGTGGGTTTAGGGGGGTTTGAATCGGTTAGTTTTGGTGGTTTTGGTCTCAGTCGACATTGCGAACCTTGATTTCAGAACAAATATGACCAATATTAAAATAAAATAATAAACCAGAGCCATTTAAGTTTTGGTTGGACACAGTTGTATCTGGAGTTTGCTGGCTTTGATAAACAATGCTCAGATTGTTTTCATACAAAACGATTGCGTCATGGGAAAATTTAGTCCAGTGCCATAAAGTATACCATTTTGTTTGGTAAAACTTGCATATGCGTCAAACTTTTTAAAAATTAAGAAATGTTTCAGTAAAATGGCTAGAAAAAATAATGTTAGTGTTCCATAGGTTAGATCTGGAGGGAAAAGTTGCAAAATAAACCTTCTATTTTGCAAATCTTTAAAATCCAACGCTTAGTTGTAGAGCGTTGGAGAGGGAATGCCACTCGTCATGCCATATATAGAGTGTTGGAGAGAACCAATCTTTTGCAAATCTTTACAATCCAACAATTAGTTGTAAGCAATGTTTCACAAATACAAACAGGGATAGGGATAAGGACACGATATGATACGGGACAGGGATATTTTCAAATAAGTAAATATGTAGTCACCTCTGATACATGAATACAGACATGAACAAGATACGGATACGGACACCATATTCCCGTAGCCATGCAACATAGGTTTTATGTATTCTGCAGAGGTAGGGATTGACTAATAGTCATATTCTGTTTGGTCCCACCACTGGTCAAGTTTTTAGCATTATTGTGCTGCAACTATAGAATGTTTCATATGCTAAGGGATATTGTTTGGAGGCCGAGGAAAAAAAAAACTGACTGATGATATTCAGGAGGCTTGTGTTCTAAATGTTATCTGTTGGGTGAAGTTGTATTTGTTAAACTTATAAAGGATCCTTGGAATCGGGAAGAGTTTCATACTGGATGCTAGATTGAGTTGAGTTTGAAATAATATGGTCAAGCTCTATAAATATACAGCTTTGTCGCCTTCTGCTTGAAATCATTTGTAGATTATGTAGATGTATTTGAGACAAGTTTTGCAGTATTCCCTATCAGAATCGGGACCGAATCCTTCTTATGAGTGTCAATATCGGTGGTTTCGGGAGGGTGGGTGGGTTTAGGGGGTTTGAATCGGTTAGTTTTGGTGGTTTTGGTCTCAGTCGACATTGCGAACCTTGATTTCAGAACATAAGAACAATATTAAAATAAAATAATAAACCAGAGCCATTTAAGTTTTTGATTGGACAAAGTTGCAGCTGGAGTTTGCTGGCATTGATAAACAATGTTCAGATTGTTTTCATACAAAACGGTTGCGTCATGGGAGAATTTAGTCCAGTGCCATTAAGTATACATTTTGTTTGGTAAAACTTGCATATGCATCAAACTTCTTAAAATTAAGAAGTGTTTCAGTAAAATTGCTAGAAAAAATAATGTTCGAGTGTTCCATAGGTTAGATCTGGAGAGAAAAGTCGGAAAATAAACCTTCTATTTTTTCCACTTGGGCTTGACCCATTTTATACTCCTGTGGGATTCAAAGCATTATGAGGACCACATCATTCAAACGAGTGTGTATGGACACCTAGTACCTACTGATTTTGTATTCAGGTGTCAAGACAGTTGTACTTGATTAATGAACCTAAGATTAAGATTTATAAAACATACATGTACCTCAGTATCCATCAAGTCAAAGCGATTCTATGGGAAATGTTCAATATACTTCAATAGATCCACCTAAGAGGTACATTCAGAAAAATATAATTACTGTTAACATAAAGAATAGGCAAATGGAGAGGAGCACATAAGAGGGTTAAAGACACAATCACACTGAAAATCTGAGTATAAAGTAGTTTATTAGCAGTGTTGGTACTGTGAGGAAAAATGAGAAGGCATTGACTGAAATAAATCCGCGAGGATCACATATAGCTAAGACGCATGAGAAATCAAAATGGAAGTTTACTAGTCATACAAACTTTAAGTTTATTGATAGTATTTGTTTGATTGGCAACACACATACACAATATTAGGATTTTCGAGAGACATAACTAGCAATTACAATAAGCAAACAACTTTAAGGACAACTAGTGTAGAAGATTATTGGATGTCGAACACATAGCAGGTGAAGGTGCCATGTTTTCAAGGTTGAACTATTACATATAAATGTCAGAGACACCCATGATTGTCGACATCTTTGAGCTGCTGAGAACCCAAGAATGTCTTCTTCTCATGTACAGAAAAGGATCACCTCCTCTCCCTCTCTCTTTTGGAGAAGGATCATCCCTCTCTCTCAATCTTGAGAATCCATTGTGTTTAACATCATAGTTTAAGATAGTAGGGTAGCATATGAACCAATGGTTGGCTTCTTCACTCGACACAACTAGGAGGATAATATTTAAGTGTTTCTATGATTCTTCTCCTCCATGACAATCATCATGTACAGGATGCCATTTTGTGCCCTACGGCATAATGCTGTGCATAAGCTTCTTACGGTAGTAGATTCTTCTTCACATGTCATGCTGACTTGGCAGCATTTGTGCGAATTTTCCTTTAATTCAAAACTGAAACTGAAGCACAGAACTTTGTTGTAAGTTGATTTGAGTAGAACTTCAGTCGGCTTCCTGTATGTTATTAGAAAAATGTTATTAGAAAAATATCTGCTTTTTCCTACACTTTTATTCGAGTGGAGGCTTACAGTTCGAATGTTTGTTACAGTTGAAAAGTGCATATGCCATAAACAGGCTGAGAAAATCAACTGGATATTCAAAAAAGCTTTTTTACCAACATGCAGTATCATTATACAAGGAGGTATGCTAACATTTTTTGCTGTACTAACTCTTAGAATGAAGTTTGGAGAACTCCTCACGTCAATTATACAACACTTCTTCTGCAAATTAATTGTGTCCAGTAAACTTAATCAAGAAGCATTCTCTTCCATGTTGTCGAAGTAACAGGATTTTATCAATGAGACAATGTCGGGTTGTCAGGAACAGAAGAAAAAAAACCCTAACTGTATGTATATCCATTGATACACATCAAAAACCCTAACTGTATGTATATCCATAAAGATGTACAATATTCTGCACACACACATTGTCACTCGATGGATACTGCAAAGCACTTGCCAAAGCTGATTAGGGACTGTTCGGGTGTTTGAATGCTGCAAAATAGGGCTATTGATCTATATTGGAGTCAATTACCATTGCCAGCTATACCTGCTAGTAGGAGATGGTGCATCATTTGTTACTACCTGCATAATTGTTTCCTTGCATGTTATGTTCTACACATTGATACACATCAAAAGTGATATATATGAAGAAAAATAATTATTTTCTTTTATACTGTTATCTTACAAAAGCATGAAATTCTACATATTCAACACTTGGTCTCTTTGGCCATTATTTTTGACATATACCTAGTGCATGTAGCATAATCCACGTGCTTGCCTTTGATGAGAATCTCGTTGAATTATAAATTTTTATGTTAACATATTCGAGAGGTTTGCTTTCCATTTCATGAAAAACTTTCAATCACCTTCAAGAGGAAATTTGGAAAACTTTGAACTTCAAGCACAAGGTTTCTCTTTTGGTAAGGAATGATAATTAAAGGGTAACATCGTAAACATAGAATAATTAGGGGTCTATACCTATTGTGCCCCGGAAACTTAATATCTAGTGCTGTGTCAGGCAGGAAAATATATTGTACTGTGTGGTGGTGGCGCCTTGGGCTTGGTGTGATGGTTAAGCCTTGGCAGTTGCTCCTAGGGATGCATGTTGGAGTCACAGAAAAAACTTCATAAAATGAAGGTTTTGGCTGCATAAATATTGTCCCTTGGAGAACCTCCCAACAAAAATGAGGGTTAAAGACTTTGCAATTGAAGGAGCTTTGTTCAACCAGATGCTCTTTTAGAATTTTTGATTTTTTAATTTTGGAAAATTATACAGAAAACTGAAATTTCTTTAATGTGATGAAAGTGATGTATAACTAATGCTTGCTGGCTACAAATGTATTACGGACTCTTTACAAATGCATTACGAACTCTTATGTTCACACCTATTATGATTAGACTAGTAAATCAGGAATACACGCCAAAGTTCTTTGAACTCAGATTTCGTTAGCGAGTAACCCAAACTAGAAATTGTAAATGTAGTAATGCATCTAGACTACATCTTTGATTCAAGTTAAGAGACGACAACAGCAACAACAACAACAAAACCTTATCCCAAAATTTTGGGTCAGCTATTTGAATCCTTTTCTTTGATTCAGTTCTGTAAATGGCCCATTGTCCGCTTTAATGTTAGCAAAAACCATATTCTTTGTTATATATTAATCCACATTCGAGTAGGCCTACCCTAGTTCTAATAGCTCTCTTGATTAATATCCTATTGCTCCTAATCTGTGCACTTGCACGTCCAAACCACCTTAAATCATTTTCGTACTCTTTATCGTTCATTGTGTTGCCACTCATCATCTTAGCATTCTGATTCGGCTACTATTTTTTTCTGAACATTTTTTTAATTGCCTAACACGCCAATCCATAAAGCAAACCTTATCTTATAGCTGCCTAATTGGATTTTTCATTCAATTTAAATAGTATTTTGCGATCACAAAGCACTATGTAAGTACTCTTTCATTTCATACATCCTCTTTAAAACACCCTTCTTAATCTCTGAGTCATGATGAATGATTTATCCTATATACTGAGAACTATCACTCTCATGTATCTCTTGTCCCATCTAGTGTACTACTCCCCCTTTGCTTTGAAACTTTGTTGATGTTACGCTTCATATACTATGTTTTCATCTTACTAATTTTATAACCTTTAGATTATAAAGTCTGCACAATTCTATTTTGGTGTTTAACTCTTCTGTAGTCCCATCAACTACTATAATATTATTAACAAACAACATAGAGAACATACACCATGGAACTTCATCCTCACATTCCTAGTATTCATCCATAGCTAGCACAGACAAGGACTTAAGACTTGTCCTTGATGTAAACCATGAATGATGGAAATGATGTCTATTTCCTCCAATGGTCCGCTTGATACTTGTAACTCCATGATACATATATTTATAATCTCAATGTAGCTTTAGATGCTTATTTGTTCTCCAAAGCCTAACACATTATCTACCTAGGTGCTCTTTTATAACTCTTTTTCTAAATGAGTAGAAGCCATATATAGATCCTTCTTCATTTCTCTAAATCATTTCTTTGAATTTTAGTAGTAATTAGTAAATGACTTCCATAGCGAATCTCCTTGGCATAGAACCAAATTGATATTTCCAAATTCTTGTGTTTTTTCTTAGTCTTTCTCAATTACCCTCTTCCAAAGTTCGTTGTATGGCTATCATAAGCTTGATTCCTCGAAGCTAGTATAACTCTGGTGACCCGTACTATTGGCACCATGACCCGTACCTTTCAGCACTTCTCGACACTCTTTCGAATATTTTATTTTACCCAATAAATAACAATAGACAGAATGTCAAAGTAAAGTATATTCCAAATAAGTTAATCTTGACCATCCTTTGTCTTAATAGAGAGCTCACCAAGTTTAACAGTGACCATTGGATATGCTTAGATGTTTTATTCTTGACCATCCTTTGTCTTATATAGATTTGGCGGAAAATACCTCTTCGCTTTATTATATAGAAATATAAGTATTATAATACTACTCTGGTTATTGAGCTTTTTTTGTATCTTTAGGATTAGGTTTAATATATGTTAACCGTATCAAACATTTCTTTCCTAAACATTTACAAACCCCAATAGGAATATCATCAAGATCAACTGGTTTTCTATTTATTCTTCAAAGCTTTCTCACTTCAGAAATCCTAATCTTACAACAATAACAATATGCATGACTTATTATGAACTAACTTATTTGCTTTCGTATTAGAACGTTGTATGTTGTTCTCTCATTAAACAACTTGTGAAAATAACTCCACCACTCTTTCATATCCTTTTCTTTCAGTAATACTTTGTGGTCTTCACTTTTGATACATAATATTGCCTCTCAATGTTCTGGCATGTCCGACATTTCGATCTACGTATCGGTCTATATATCAGTTTTGACTGGTGAACGATACAAATCAACGAAGTCGTTTATATCGTTTTGGTTAAAACACAGACATTGACATAAGTCCGATATGTCGACCGATACGTCAAAGTGAAATGTTGGTCAATTTTTTATTCAAATCGTTTTTGTATGTGAACAAGTGAATTTTTATACACCCTAGGGATTGTCCAATAATTCAAATAAAAATCAAACTCTTTCTCCCTCTATCTTCTTACTAACCCCTGATCGAGCCCTAACTTGAACTTCTCTCTCCGCTTCTTTTTGATACTAAACCTAGCCCCCAAATTCTCCACTCCAGAGGCCTTCCTTCTCCAGCATGACTCGTTCTCTCTTATGTCCTCTCTCTTGATTCTACAACCTAATACTAGTTTTTTGCAAATTTAATCCAAAATCAAACCTTCGCTCCTATTCTTCTCCATCATTAGGACTTGATTTATTGATATTCGACATTGTTTGTAGATATACTGCAAATTTAGTTATATAATATATAATACATTACATATTTATTGATATCCGATATTTTAAAATTTCTTCGACGTGTCTCGACATATAATATCCAACATAAAAAAAACTCCAATCCAGCATCTACAACATTGCAGCCTATAGGCATCTTAACCATCCTCCTTAGTTTCCATCTCTTGAACAAAATTCAAGTTAAAAGACTATTGAAGAAGAAAAATTAAAGGCTACTAGATTGGCGAACAACATTTTTTAAAATGGGACAAAAAGATACTGCTATTTTAAAAACTTCCAAAATGTTATATTGGTTTTTAAGAAAAACCGTTATGAACCTGCAGAGCCTCTGGAGCAGCAATTCAATCAAAGAAAAGATCCTCTAAGAGAAGAGAGCCCATATAAGAATCCAAGATATGTCGGACATCAGTGTTAAGAATAAGTGATTTCCCTCTTGTTTTGGCTGCAACCGTGCCTATACAATCTCATTTAGCTTACCAAAAAAAGTGGTCTATACAAGCATTTGCCCACAAACACTACAAATTGGACAAATTTGCAATCACTTTAGCCAATATTTCTACATCCTGATCTACTTCCGTTGGCATCTTTATGTCCATTAGTAACCATTTTTCTCACCCAACCTATCTGATAGTTTTCTTTAGTAACGCGGATACATTGAATACATTGTCTTCCATACATGCTTCCTGACTTTTTCTGTGCCTAAGATTCACTTTATCTTTAACCAATCATCTTTCTTCAAATTTACACTCCTCACAACCTTCCAATCTGTAAGAACACATAAAGGGTGTGCTCTAATTCATATAAAAGGGGATGAGAAAATCACATCATTGATCGAAACACCTATTAAGTCAAAGCCAAACAATTATATTCCTTCGATTTCACTAAATGGTCACAAGCAAGTGACCTTTGTAGACATGCATTAAGGATGCCAATGTGATAAATGTGATCTCTTTCTAAAATAAGCATCCTTTTGCAATCACTCCGTGATTAGTCATGGACACAAGAATACAGTCTTTGGTCTATTCTTCTACTTTCCATGGTCAAGCCGAAAGCTGCATAATTTATTTTGCATCATAACACTGTGTAATATTTGAATCCTTCACTTTGATCACATTTTCTAGATAGCACATGAATTATTCACAAATGCACATACACAGATAAAAGCTTGTTTGATAAATCAATGTATTAGCTTATTTATGTACTACTATCCAACTCTACTCTATTTAAAGAGAGAGGACTAACATTATTGATGTTTCTTTTGCCTCCTAAATTATTTTTCTACAGATCTTAAATTAGTTTCCTTGGAATATATGTACTGATTAGTTCCCAACATGGGAGAATCCTTCCATTTCTCTGTTTAACCCATATAGTCGAGTCAAATGCCGTGTCAGGTTTCCTTGAAAATTATGATACACTTGTTAAATTTTGGCTTCAGAATTTTCCTGTGTCATGTAGTTGTTATAGTTGGCAACATGCTCTGATTATGTCTGAGGCACATGATTTCTGACAACTCTTTTCCACTTTGCTTTTAGATTAACACTCTAATGGCAGTTGGGGATACATCATTATTAAGGAAAGCAGTTACTGAGAAGATGTATTCTGTAAGTTATTTTTTCTGTTTTAACCACGTTCTGCCTATTAAATTGAGGATACTAATTTTGGTTTTCCATGTATGCAAGAGAATATGCTGAATTTACTGTAATAGTTATTGCAGAAACCCTTTATACTCTGCCTGAAATCACTTTGCTGCCTCCTACTAAACGATCAGATTCATACTCTCCCTGACTACTGAAGTATATAATGTTTATCCTTTCTTCAGTCTGCAATTAAGGAGCTAATGGTAGTTATCAATTTAATTGAGATATTTAAGTCATCTTAGTTGCTTGTACTTAAACAGGGAATATATTCCTTGGCTGACTTATCTCATATCTCAATAATATTTATCACTAGCATATCTTATCATCTCATTTTGAACTATGGAGGATTTTTCTTGGTTGCCTGAGCTTAATGTTCAAGATGTTACACCAACTGGCCATTTTTTTGATATTATCTTTTCCTTTTCTAGTAGGGCTTTTATAGATATCCTCTCCCCTTCAATTGAATTCTAGCTATGACATCAGGAATTCAGGACAAAAGCTGGTTGTTAAGTTTCGTGGGCCACTTTCTGGAGCATCTTAGAGCATCTTACCTCTTTGTCTAGACTCTTGTCTAACCTAGGGGAACTTAGACGTGCTCCTTAGTTGTATGAACTTAAAATTCTTGAGAAAAAAATAGTTGTACCTGCTTGCCAACTGGTTTTCTAGTTTTATGACACTGCCCTCTCTTACCTCTTATTCAAGAGTTTGGCCCTGCAAAGAGATTTAACATCCAATTGACAGCTGGTTATAAGAATTCTGTCAATTCTTTTGTAGAGATTTTTCTTGTTACGTAGCTGTCCCCTATCTGATTGGAGATTGATTATTATGACGGTGACATTGACTCAACTTGTGAGCATCTCATTTTGAAGCTACACTTCATACCCTACCCATACCACTTTTGAGTAGTCATTGATGTTGATGATTATTGTGCATTTACTGTTTTCTCATTTTCTTACCTATCGTATACAGATATAAGGGTGTAGGGTGGACATAAACAGGCAAACAGTGTAGTTTCTCTGTTTATGTCCCAGTTTTGCTGGATGTGATAAATAACTTTTGTGCAAAGTTCAAGGGGTTTATTGTTTATTGTTTATTGTATTCATTCTAATTGTTGATTAACATTTTGATATTACTGTTTTGCTTGAAGACCTTGAAGAATGAACTAAAACGCAGAGAAACTATATGGAGTCGTGTTCATTGGGAATTGGTTGAGCCTGTGGTTAGCATTCGGACATTGCGAGCTCGAATGGTAAGATATTGTTTTCTTTGAGTTTCTTTGCTCAGTTGTTATGTTGCTTCTAGCCAGAAGGCTGACAAGGAATTTATCACTACCAGCAAAAGCATAAACGAAAACAATGAAAGGCATTTATCCTAAATATTTGGAGTCACCTTTGGGAATATTTCCTGGAACTGAAACTGAAGGCTTACTGTTAAAATAGTTTCATTAGTCCATAACAGAATTCAACATTGTAGTAGTGCTTGTTTGTCTCTGTGCAGCTGGTTCGCTGGTGTTGCAGTTGCAGAATATGCGTTTTTTCAACAGTGTGTGACGTATTTTTCACATTAAGTTACATGTGGTTGCAACCTTTGGGCTGAGATTTGCAAGTCAATGTGCAAAATAGTTGACAATGGCAGAAATATTCTTAGCAAATAATACGAACAATTAGCAGCGACCTTCTGGTTCTGAGGTTCACTTTGATATCGTGGATGCAGAAGATATGCTTGCCATAAGAAACACGATGCGACAGTTCTTACTTGGGAGTTTGTTTCCCCGGTGACAGGAGTTCGTTTCTCCAACGACGGGAGCGCTTTTCTCTAGCGACATAAGCATTTTCCCATAACATGACCGTAATTTTAAAAGAGGACATAAATTTTGGGAAGAAAGTTGGAGAATTTTTAATACACGTTCATCAAAGTAACAAGAAACTAAGGATTATTTACATTGACATCATAAAATTCACTATGCAAATGATCTCTTTGTAATATTTGAACTTAACTTTATAAATTCTAATAAATATTAAGATATCTATAAATTTTGATAACAATAATTAATAAATATATAAAAATTTATTAGCGTACGCTCCCAACTTTAGACTCTTCTAAGTAGTCGCGCTCACCCAGCTCCCGCTCATGCTCCTATCCCCGCTCTCGCTTCTGGTTTCTAAGTGCCAGACAAGTTCATTGTGAGACACCCGATCACACTTTTTTAATTTGGTAAATTTCAAGCTGATCATATCCTAGTGAGAACTGTAATAAGAAGTGAGGATAGTCCCTTCTCCGTTACACAAGTCGAACATTTTCTTTCTAGATTTTGAAAAATATTACGGAGGACGTGGCCCTTGTAAGTGCTGAATGGAAAGAAAAAAATATTCAAAGAGATGACCCCATAATTTTGGGGTAAAACCTTTGTTGTTGTCACCCAGATAAATAGTAATATTACCTTAATGTTAATAGGATCTGGAAGTGTGCTTTGTGCTACAAGGAGCGCTCCTAGTCTAACCCAAACCTCAAAGGTGAATTGAAAATTTCATGAGAATTTAGTGACTGGGTAGAATAAAGCAAGTGATCAAAATTAAGTAAATAGTTACCACCATGTTTTATTCTAGGTTAACTTGCATATCTTGTATTGATTTGCTTGCCTATCGTATCGTGTATCGTATATCGTATGATACAGTAACTAGGAGTTTAGGTCTATATTTATAAATCTGAAACATGATTCAATAAAATTTTCTCATATATATTTTTATTTGTTTTATCTTTACAGGTTTATTTTGTTACGGAATCCATATTCTTAAACTATACACTAGGAACCACGGACACCAAATATGTGGATTGGACACGTATTGGACATTCCAGGAACACGTATCAGACACTTCAAAATACACTAGGATACACAAAATAGGTGTCATTTGTGTTGTAGTGTTCTTACCATGGCGTACCATATCCGTGACAGTGCAACATGGAGTGTATACATCACACGACTTAACTAAAAAACCGATACTATCTATCAGTCTGTGTGTATCTTTTCGGATCGACTGATACGTAACGAAGTGGTAGCGTAGTGAATCGTATCGTAAGATACATATGGTGTATTGTAAGATACTAAAACATTTGTTTTATTATTAAGGAAAAAGTATAAAGTTTGTTCAAGTTATGATGATGCATATAGGAGGTTTATATTTTATAACTCCTATTTTCATTATGATGTTCCTTGAATATATCACATTGAAATATACAAGCCTTAGCTTCCCCTCATGTCGATATATCAATTAATCTCTGGAATCTGTATATTCTGCATTTTTAACAGCAATAAGTGAATGGAACTATTGTTTGTAGTGTTTGCAATACTGTTCACATTCAGTTAATTGGGTACCAATCGTGTTGCTCAAACTGGTAAATCAATGTGACAATGAAAATGCTTATCAAGATTTGCCAAGTTACTACGTAGCAGTCTCTGTTGGGCTTATCACTTGTGTTAATAAACGTAACTTCTCACAAACGTATTTTGCTTACACATTTTGCGATGTCTGCTCTCAGATCGGATCAAGTTTAACTATCATATTATGATGGCATCCTCTAGGTTTTTTTCTTAATGGTCAATTCATGTTTCTTGCAGATTGCTTTAGACAAAGATAATCTAGATAAATCTTTCATACAGCTTACAATTGAATTCATTGCCAAGCAGGTTAGTCAGTTCTCCATATGCTTCTGCACTATTTATTGTTGCAATGCTGTTGATTCATTTTCTCTTGTCAAAATTGGAAATTTGTGCCGCAAAATTTGCCTATTACCCGACACACTATTTATGCCTGTTTGATTCACTTGGGAGTACTTTTTTTCTCTTTCCATAATTCCCTTTTTATATTAAGGGTCAGTTTGGATTACAGTTACGTTCCATCCAGGACGCCATTTGGCGTCAAATAGTTTGAAGTATCGGCCGATATTGATACAGTTTGGCATGTCCCGATCCGATACCGACCGATACCCGATATTGACCGATACTGACATTAGAGATCTCTTTTCCGGTCAATTCGGCAAAGAAAATTAAATTAAAAAGACTAATTAGCATGGGTATAAAAGCATAGTAAAGTTGTAAAAGCGTATAAAAGAGGAGAACTTATCTATCGCATATAAATCAATCGACAAAGGTGACTACTATTTCATTCAATTTAAAAAATACTATAAAACAACACTGGAAATATTTTAAATTATGAATAAATGTATAAAATATATTTTCTAAAATGTTAATAATTTACTAATAATTGTTTGCTTTCCTATACCAAAAAATCCGATACTCCGATCCGAAACTGCCGATACTACCGATACCGCCGATCCCGATACTCATAGGAATGGTCCGATACCGATTCCGATACTGGTACTTTGAACCTTGCGTCAAACACAAGGAGCGAACTAAATGTGTTCCATTCCGGATGGACATTTTTTCAAACATGCCATTCATTTCGGGGGTCAAATGGGCGTTTCCAAAACACTAGCCCGACGAGCATTCCTGAAATGGGTGTTTGAGCAAACAGGATGAAACATGTGTCATTCAAACTAGGCCTAACATATCTGCCATTGGTAAACATATTGGCCTTGTAATTTTGTTTATATGAGATAGTTTGGATTTGTATTCTAAAGTTAGTAACTTAGTGTAATGTTAACATATTGTGGTTCCTAGTGTTTTAGAAAACGGGAAACTAGGCGGTGCCTAGGAGCCCTTGGCTGTTTAATTTTTGCCAATTAAACCTCAATATGATTTCACCCTTATATTCTTAGGTGCTACCGCATGGCACTAGGGTACACACTTGGGAGTTTCTTTACCAAACACCCCCCCCCCCAATTTGCAAAATCTGTCCATTCCTTCTCTTGGCCAAGGTTTACAGTATCAGACGAAACCTAAATGTATGAACAACACAGAAACTACTGAAGCACCTAAATGTACGAACAACACAGAAACTACTGAAGCTGACTGATTCGAGACCAGAACCCTGCCGAAACATACCCATAGGAAGGGTCCATAACAATATGGAAACTGACACTTGAGACTCTGTTGTGATCCTTTTTTTCCTATTGCTTTGCCTTCCTCTTCCTTCTGTTGTTGAGTTCTGTCGATCTCTGACTATCGATGCCAATTGTAACTTGAATGTTCGCATTTAGTCATTATATTTTGTTCGTAATCACAATTTTTGCATTTATCTTGCACAAGAATGACTCGCACACATATAATATTACCTTTTTACTATCTATCATTTTTGTCTACTATTGTCGGTAAATAACGTCTTTTAGGTTGGGCAATAAACTAATATGTGGTCTATTTATGGGTTTAGTTTTTTCACTTAAATATAAACTAATATGTGGTCTATTTATGGGTTTAGTTTTTTTTTTCACTTAAATATAAACTAATATGTGGTCTATTTAACGGTTTTGTTTTTTCACTTATATTTGTTAGCCTTATCTGCCTATAGTTCTTATTTTGCCCTTTCAGTTATTACCTTAAGTTGTACCCTGCTAGATGTGCCTGCAACAACTGGGTATAACCAGTGTTATAGATGTGGGCGATATCAGTCAATATATATGTTTCAAGCCTAAACTGACGTGTATATATATATATATATATATATATATATATATATATATATATATATATATCGTCCGATATATGAAACATTAGATATTAGAGGTGAATAACTGTTTCTGGGTTGGGTTAGTTGGTTTTTATATTGATACAATATTATTAACATTACTAATTTGTTATTTGTACTTTTAATTTTATAATTGTTAGTTTGTTACATTGTTATAATGTTATAATATATGCTTTGTTTGTTATTTACTTAGTTTTAGCCTTTCTAGGACATTTACTACATCTAGAAATTTGAATTTGATAGGACATTTAGTATATATATAATATATATTTATTGATGTTTGATCTTCCAATATATCTCCAAGATCCGATATCTCAAAACCTAAACCGATATCTGATATGCGATATCTCGAACATTGATTTGTCATGGCGACGAGTTGGGCCTATCATGAAGTGGAATTATTTCAAACTGTGCGGTTATTGGTTTAGTAGTTTGATGCTTGGTTAGTAGTTTCACGCGACTGCTTTAAAGCAACGATTTACATGACAAGGGCTGAAACTGAAGCCAAGCTTGTTTTGATCTTATATACACCATGTGCAGCCTTAAGATGTAATTTGCTTTCTCGCAAGAGGAAGGGTACTGGATATCTAGTGGGTGGGTAATAATGTTTCACTAAACTGAGGACATGTATATAGATGGTGGGATTCTTGAGACATCACAAGGCTAGAATCAATTTGATCATATGATTCATTGAAGAGAATTCCTTAAAGAAATTAAAAAAAGACTTTAGTTGATTTTATTAAACTAGTTTGGAATATTCTTTATATGGATGAGGCATTTTGGAAGAACGCTTCGCAGATATCACTAGGACTACTGGAGTTGTGAGCTTGGGGTGAAACTATCAGCTATTGTTTCATTAAATCTGTTTTTGATAAATTGAGTAGGCTCATAAGATTGGATGAGCGAACGAATATAAGAGTGGTAATTAGATCACATCGTAAGTGGCGAGGAATGTTTTTATTGATTTGTTACAAGCTTAAAATATTTTGGCACAACTGATGTTTGGACCTCATTGTCATTGTAGGGTTTTAGCATTGTTACTAGTTTCCACCTAGGTCCCTTACCATACTTTATTGCCCAGTAACCTGTCGGTAAATTAAAAGACAAGGTAAAACATATTAACCAAGAGAATTTTTTTCTTTCTATATAGATAAATGTTGAAAAGCTTACCGCGTCGCCCTTGGTATCTTAAGTGATTTTTCTACTCCCAATCCGCAAGTGTCTCATCCATTGAAAGAGAAGGATATTAGTTAGCACTCCTCTCTAGTAATTCCGAAACCTAACACCTCATGGCACATATATAGGGTGTGTTGCGTGACATTATTTATTTATCATCATCATTTTCTAAAATGATTGTTCTTGTGTTATATACATGAATAAGGCACATCAACATTGTATATTGCCTAACCTTATTGTACTGCTGTCCCCATACATTATTGTATATGGTGTGTTGTATAACATAATTGACTCATCATTTTCTAAAATTATTGTTCTTATGTTGGTGCAGACCAATAATACATATTAACATTTTATTGTTGCCTAACATTATTGTACTCAATACTGTCATTTTATAAAATTATTGTCCTTATGTTGGTGCACATCAATAATGCACATCAACATTGTATTGTTGCCTAACATTATTGTACTACTGACCGCATACATTATTTTATATGCTGCATCATCACAACAAAAAATATTGCACTGAAACACACCAGCACCCCCCTATTTTCTCTGTCATCTCTCTACATGAACATTATTGTACTTTTATTTAATAGGCTAATTGGACAAACCAAATATAAATTTCTCCTTTTTAACTAGCCGATTGGATGGGGTTTGGGCTAGAACCTGGCTGGCTTAAATATAAGCAAAACACTCAAGCGTGATAATATACCAGCTTGAAATGGCTAAAATAGTATAATTCTTAATAACCCTAAATATGATTAATTGATTTGCCAAATCTCCATAACATTACATCCAAATATCCATAAGATTACAACCATATTATGAAAACTTACATTAATGTTACAAAAACTTAAAAAAGTTAATGGAATGTTTTGAAGATAATGTTTGTCGTGATGAGAGAGAATTGGGTGGTGGTAATGTTTCAGTACAATAATGTATGTTCAAAGTAAAATAATGTTAGGCAACAATACAAAATTGATGTGTATTTTTGATGTGCATAAACACAAGGACAATCATTTTAGAAAATGAGACTAATGAGTACAATAATGTAGGCAATGCCCCATATACAATAATTTATGTAGTCAATAGTACATTACAATACAATTTTGATGTGTACTAACACAAGAGCAATAATTTTAGAAAATGACACTCATGAGTACAATAATGTTAGGCAACACCCTCTATATACGCATGCCGTAAGGTGTTCACTTGGTATTGAGAAGTGTGTTTTGGTACTACTAGGGAGCATAATACTAGCTAATATTCTTTTCTTTGCAAGGGTGGAAAACGAATCACATTAGATACCTAAGGCAATGCGGTAAGCTTTTCAACATTTATCTATATAGAAATAAAAAGTTCCTCTTGGTTAATATGTAATATGTTGACATTTTCTTTTAATTTATGACAATTGCTATTAGACAATTGATGCTTGCGAGGCGGTGGAACCCGGCTACCATTGTACACGTAACACCAAATCTTATTATATCCCCACAAGATATTATTAATTTTGTTCGACCATGAGGAAGAAAAGGATGTTTAGTGATTTTGAGATCACATCGTAAGTGGTGAGGAAGTTGTAAGTGGTGAGGAAGTTCAAGGAGAGATTCTGATATATTGGTCAAAATTTTATATATTGGCTGATATCTTCCGATATATAAATATTGGATATTAGAGGTGAATAAGTGTTTCCGAGTCGGGTTAGTAGGTTTTTATATTGATACTATATTATTGATATTACTAGTTTTTTTTTATTTGTATTGTCACTTTATAATTGTTAGTTTGTTACCGTGTTATGATGTTGTGCTAGATGTTTTTTGTTAGTTAGTTCTTGGTTTTAGCCTTTTAGAACATTTAGCACATCTATCAAATTGTTAGTTTGTTACCGTGTTATGATGTTGTGCTAGATGTTTTTTGTTAGTTATATATATATATATATATATATATATATATATATATATATATATATATATTGTGTGTGTGTGTGTTGTTCTGTGCTCTAGGCGATGTGAGGCGACAAGCCTCCCGACTTGCCTAGGTGAATAGCCCAAGAACTTGGGTTCCTTAAATTCAAAAAAATACCCCCTGCTGCTCTGTATATGTATTGCATGTCTACAATATATATATATATATATATATATATATATATATGATCACAAAAGCATTAAACAATAAGCATCAAATATTAAGCAAGCCTAAAACCCGCCTTGCATTTCCCATGGGTCCCCTCGGCAGCACAACCAGGGAAAATTAATACAAAACGAGTTGACATAAATTTTACATGTACGTCTAGGTCGCCTCTAACAACATATATATACCCAACATCAGATATCACTCAGTAAAGATAAAAACAATCATATTTTTCTTCGGAGGACCCGAAACCGCTTTGGAAGCCCTAAGATGCCGATGAAGCCAAAAGGGTGACAAACTAGAAAAGCAAACCAAATCTGTTTATTTTGCCTTAGCCTTATCCTAATTCTGCGTGGCCGGACTCGAGTCTAGCTAATCCAAATAATGATTTGTCGAAGTTTTTGTACTCGTCCAACTCAACTTCCAATGCTGTTTTGTGGGGATATTAAGGGGTTAAAAATGTCACTCCAAGGGACTAAACTGACTAGGATATGATTCTATTTGGTCTTTGATTAGGAGTTGAAACCCCATTTGAGGAAGAGGGATTTAATGCATTTCTTGACTTGTATTGTGATTGTTGGCCACAAGGTCCTACCAAGAAATTTCCACTAGAAGTTGGTCATAAAGCTCATCTACCACTCTTAAGGATCTCCATCCTAGAGTATGTAGAACAAAACCATCATAAAAAAATGGAAGGATGGTCTATTGAATCTCCCTATCGAAGTAGAAGAAGGATAATATAGAAATCTACCGGAAGAGGATGATCAACTACCAAGAAGAAGATGAAGACTATGTGATGTAACAAAAGCATGTTGGATTTGTTTTCTTGAATTATTTATCTTTAGATTTTTTGATTTACTTATTTTAGATTAGAAAGCTAGTTATAATTTTATCTTTTAGTTGTTTTGATTTGAGTTTGAGGTTTTGGATATAAGCCTATAAAAGGCATGAATATGTTTTTTTTTCTTTTCCTTTTCCTTTTTTTCTTCTGAAGATGTAACTTTATGAATAAGTCTCTCTAATTTGGATGTGATCCCTCTCATTGGTGTGATTTCAAGATATGTCTAGAATCGGTGTCATTTCATTGCAGCCTTGGTTGAGTCACCTATTTTCATTGAGTCATCGGTGAAAATGTCATGAGAAACAGTCCTCCTGGATCGTTCCCCATCAATTGGTATTGGAGCAAATCAAGATTTTGTTGTTTTCATCATTATGCGTCATTTCGTCAACTAAAACTCGTGATTTCTCGTTTGAAGAATGGTAGATGTATTAAGTCTGATTAAATCGTCTACTGAATTTGACAAGGACGTCAACTTTTACGAGGAGATTTGATGAAGGACAAAAGGTATATTGATTTGCTATTCAGAATTTGTTTTAGATTTGGAATATTGGTTTTGTTTTTTTTAGAGTTTTTTAGATTTAGATTCTTTTTTTTGTTAGGATTTGTTTAGTTTTAACAGAATGGATCTTCATTCTTTTGTTGTTTTATATTAGAATAGTTAGTTTCGATAGGATTTATCTTTATCCTTCCATTGTTTAGATTCAGTTTTGAATTCTTGGATGTAAGCCTATCAAAAGTCATGAATATGTAGTATGTAGTTTTCTGAAGATGGGAATTTTATGAATAAAATGGAACGATAGGCTTCAGTTCGATGTGATATCTTTTTCTCAATGTTTTAGAAACAGATTCAACAGTTCACCCGGCAAGCTCAGTCCAGACTGGTTGGACTATTTCTAGCTAACTTTTCGATACAAAGATGCCGACCTTGTATCATTTTAAATTACAAAAATTAGACTAACTATTTATATATTACTTTTAAAATTAGTATATCATCGAAAACTTGTGAAGTGACTAATTCTTGAAATATTTTGATACTTTCCTCTAATTATATTATGATTCACAAGCCGATACAAATTTCCAATCATAGCAAATATAATCAAACCTTTCACATTTCGAAACTCTAATAAAAGCATAAACAAGTCCATAGCTCCAAAATACGTATTAGCCCTAATATACAAGTCCAACAACTTAAACATATAGCAAACAGAGTCTAACAAAACAGATGCAACGAGTCCATATTTAGTTTCAATATCGCAATGCAACATAGCTTAAAGGAAGATGAACTATAATTCTAATATCATAAGTTAAAGAACCTAGTGTTTAAAACATTGGTTTGTCTAGGAGTAAGTCCAGTGTTCGGTTCTCACTAGAGCAAAGATATTAAAATATATCGATATTCTTTCCTTCTTCTTTTTTGTGAGTTGGTTGGTTAAATCTTGAACCAGTCAATCGGTTTGAACAGTTGGATCCAGTTTCAAAAGATTTGGCCATTGAAGCGTGTTCGTCTGTGAAGTAGAGGTCATCTTTGAACCAACCTAGGAAAATGGTTGGGTCACGGTCCGACAGGTTCAACCGACCGGGTTGAACCGATTTTAAAATACTTCTTTTCCTTGTACCATTCCATGATTCCAACATACTTACCTGGTGTGATCCAAATGCGTATTTAGCCTCATTGTCATTTTGTTGCTACTAACGGTGTAAGATCATTTATTTTTATCCTCGGGGTGATTATGGTTTTACCAAGTGGCGTGAAGTCGGCTATTTTCGTCGAGTGATTCGATGAAAATGTTATCTAAAGGAATCTTACCGGACCGTTCCCCATCACTATGCAAAGGAGGAAATCAACAATAGGAAGATGTATTTTGGCACCAAAATTTTTCTTTTATCAAATCTACCGTCTTGGATCTTGTAAAGTTGGTCCTTTTATCTATGTTATTTATTGGAGAGGACCAATAAAAGTGGGAAGCCTAGAGTATGGAAGTATCTTGCTTGTCAAAAAGGAATTTTTTCTTTTCTTTTTGCGTAGTGTTCCTTTCATGCGGATCTAGGTAATCTTTCATATATATGTTATTTGTCAGAAAGAAACAGGAAAAGACGAAATCTAGAGTACCGAATATCATACTTGCCGAAAAGGTAAACAAAATAAAAAACCACTACTTTTCCATGAAATTCCTTTCTGCAAATTTTGGAAGAAATTTGTCTTATTTGAATCAGTCGGCCTCAAGGGCGAAACTACCATAGGCCAAGGGGAGCGGCTGTTTCCCCTGATTTTTCGAGTCCTATGTATAATCTTTGATATCCTATATAATATATTGCTTAAACAACTAAGTTAAACAATATATCAGCCATCTAGTGAAGGCCAGTATCAAGCTCATTAATTAACTAAGCCAAATATATATATCAAGGATAGTATTGTATCAAGCTCATTTATCAGGTGAACTGTGAAGCTAGCCTAGGGTCAAAGGAGGCCCTTTTATTTCCTAACTATATGGTGTCTAGATGGTAGTAGACAATGCAGGGTATTGTGAACATAGTTGTAGAAAATAATAATAGGATGATTATTATTGAGGAGGAGGTTACATATATATAGAAGAGGCTAATCCCTCTCCCTATTGTTCTATCCGATGTGGAACTAAAGTCCAATACTACTAATACTACTACTAATACTTAACACCCTCCCTCAAACTGGAGCATATATGTCAATCGTGCACAGCTGGTTACATAGAAATTGAACTCGAGAACCCAAAAGAGATTTTGTGAAGATATCGGCTATCTGATCACCGGTCCTCGCATGGTGAAATTTTATCATCCCCTTTTTATACTCATCACAGACAATGAATTTCGATTTCAATGTGCTTCATTCTTTCATGAAATACATGATTGGTAGCAATATTGATAGCAGACTAGTTATCACACCACATATCTGCTCCTTTCGATCCTGTTTCTTCTCCTATTTCTTGTAGAAGATGTTGCAGATATAACACCTCTGCTGTGCCCAATGTTCTAAATGGCGGCCGCCTCGATCGCCTAGGCGATAGGCGCTCTCTCTCCGCACCGCTTTTCTGTAGGTGGTGGAGTAGGCGGCCAACGGAACTTTAGCGACGTAGGTAGTCACCTAGGCAGAGCAATACCTAACAAGATGTTTTGGCCAAACGGTTTTGCAAGCATTATGGACCTATGGTTCACTTTTACAAGACTAAAACTTAATAAATCTTTGTTCTACAACATAGTTATGCATGAAACATCCTTAAAATATGTATATAATGCAAACAATTGTGATAAAATAGTAAAAAATGTCCAAAATGTATCAACCGCCTAGGCGGTAGGCGAATTATTTCCGCCGCGCACCTGTCTACCGCTGTTTAGAATCTTGGTTGTGCCATGAGCAATGGCTTGATATTCTGCTTCCGAACTTGACCGTGCTATCAACTCTGCTTCTTGCTCTTCCATGATACCAAGTTTCCGTCAATAAATATCGAGTAGCAAGACGTAGACCGTCTATTCGTCAGGCTTGCACCCCAGTCAGCATCGGTAAAGCACTCAACATGAGTATGTCCATGATTCTCCAACCGAATTTATTTTCCTGGATTCTGGACTAGATAACATAGAATTATGAGAACTGCCTGCTAGTGTGGAACTCGTGGAGAAGCCATAAATCTACTTGCGACACTTACGGCGAAGGGAACGTTCGGACGAGTTATGGCCGCCAAGTAGTTGAATTTTTCAACCACTCGACGATATTGTTCTGGATTGGTCATCAAGACTCCCTCGTCTATGAGTAACTTTGTCCCTGGATCCATGGGCGAGGTTGCTCCCTTGGCTTGCATTAGTCCTGTATCATTTAGTATGTCAAGAACATACTTCCTCAGAGACATTACAATGTCCCGCTTACCCGGATGACTTCAATGCCCAAGAAGTAGTTTAACGACCCCATATCCTTGGTCTGAAATTGTTCTTCCAGAAACTTCTTTAGCCCTGGCCATCTGATGTCTGTCGGTAGAATACTGAATGATCATTCTTTGATTGACACATGCCAAACCGAGTAACGTGTAAATCGACCAAACCATGCACGAGGCGATTGTTTGAGACCGTAGAGGGCCTTTCGCAGATGACAACTTTACCCTCCCTTGCAACGAATCCGGAAGGTTGCACCACATATACTTCTTCCTCAATATCTTCGTGGAGAAATACATTCTTGGTATCAGCAATGACCAGTCATATCAAACAACTAAGGCCAAGAGAACACACAGATGTCATCTTGGCAGCTGGGGAGTGTCTCAAAATAATCCTCACCATAGGTTTGAGAATATCCTTTAGCCACCAGACGAGCTTTTAGGCGATGAAGAGTGTCATCCGGTTTCACCTTAATCGTAAACACCCATTTGCAACCTACTGCCTGCTTACTAGTAGGCAAATATACCAAGTCTCAAATATGGTTCTTCCGAAGTGTTTTCATATCCTCCTCTATAGCAGCATGCCAATTCGGATGTTTGAGACCCTCCTCGGCAGTATTGAAAATTTGAATCCCATCAATAGTAGCTATCAATGACTGAGTGGCTCGCGAGCCCTTTGTAGTTGTGAACATACAAGGGATGATCACGACAAGCACGATGAGGTCGAGCTGGTGGAACAGGCGAAGACGAATCAATAGAGCTAGAGGAGGATGATGGCTCTGTGACTGTGGGCACTGTCGGCGATGTTGGTTCGGGCGACATCGGTACTGACTGAACCGGTGTTTGCAGACCGTCGGACTTGGAGACTGGCTCGGTAGGAAAGGGCACCCGTATGGGGGGCAATTGTATTTGAACAGTAAACAACAAGAAATCCTCTTCTAGGTAAACTTGGGAAACTGGATCGGTAGTTTGTGGAAGTGGAGGAAACTCGGTTTCAACGAAGGTAACATTCCGAGAGAAAAAATACCTCTTCAAGGTAGGAAAAAACATCGATATCCTTTCTGATCTTTAGGATATCCAAAGAAAACACATTTGATTCCTTAGGATCTAATTTAGAAATGGTCGGTCGGGTATCCCGAACATAGCAGAAGCAACCAAAAGTTTTAAGAGGTAGAGGAAACGGCTATCGTTCGGGATATAACCGAGAAAAGGGAGTAGCATCATTGAAAACCGACGATGACATGCAATTAATAAGATAGCAAGCTGTAAGTATCGCATTCTAAAATTTTTTGGGAGTACGTGCTTGAAACATAAGAGCACACGTTTCCAAGAGATGTCGATTCTTGCGTTCGGCCATACCATTCTGTTGTGTGTGTGTAAGGACAGAAGGTTTGGTGGATGTTGTCATTGCAGGACAGATAAGTATTGAACTCACGAGATAGATACTCATGACCATTGTCACTTCAAAAGCATTTAATCGGAACACCAAATTATGTTTTGATTTCTGCGTAAAAATTGCACCAAATTTCAAATAATTCGGAGCGATTGTTCATCAGGTAGACAAAAGTGACACGTGAGTAGTCATCAACAAATGTAACAAAGCACTTAAAATCCATCATTGATTCAACCGGACAAGGTCCCCATACATCAGAATGCACTAACTCGAAAGGAGTGGATGCAATTTTATTATGACTCACCGGATAGGGAATCCGGTGATGCTTAGGCAAACGATACGACTTACAATGCAAAGTAACTGGAACATCTGAAGATGGGTGCATTTTCTGGAGAGCTTGGACTGATGAATGGCCTAACTGACAATGTAACTCGAAAAGATCGAGTTTTACGCCGGCACAAGCAATAGAAGGTACGTCAAACATGTACAAGTCTCCAGCCACATGTTCCTTACCGACAGTCTTTCGAGTCTTCAGGTCCTGAAAAACACAACCATCAAGAAAAATGTTACCGAGCAATACATGTTACGAGTAATCTGACTAATTGAAAGTAAATTGAACTGGTTGCCGGGTGTATGTAATACGAAATTGAGTGACAGTCCGGAAGAAGGGCACTTCCTCGTCCACGGACTGTTAGTGAATCACCATTGGCAACAGTAATATCGGAAACACGTCTCACCAATATATAATTGCGTATCATACATGTGTCGCCATTCATGTGAGCAGATGTACCAAAGTTAATCACCCGCTGCTACGAACTCACCACACATGCCACGGAGTACCCGGCTGTGGATCCAGATATGGATGTCTCACAACGAGCTTGGAACTCAAGAAAAATCTGTATATGACTCCGCAGTCATCTGAACAGATCGAACACCATCATCAGGAGCATGATGTAACATTAGTGGCATGAGCTTTAGGATACTGTTATTGGAAATGGCCTTGCAGACCACAATTGAAGCATGTGCACGGTCTTCCTCCATCACGACCGCCATTGTCTCGTCCACCATTACGACCAGCATTTCGGCCGTCACGTCGTCCACCACGACCATCACGAAATCCAGCATGAGCAGCACCAAGACCAGATCGATCAGTAGGAGAATCAATCGGAGTGGTCTCAACGACCTTAGCTGCCCGTAGGACACGATATTGAGCTTCCATCAAAGACGAAACATCATATCCAACAATGATCTGAGAGTGAGTAGAGTCCGCATCAGGACGGAGAGGCAAGATATGTCATTATATGAAGCTGCTTACGTTGAGCCCTCGCTTCATTGATATCCTTCGTGAGAGGTAATACGCGGTCGACCTCATCAGTCAATGCCTTAAAGGCTCGAAAGTGGTCCTTATGAGATTTGTTTTCCTGATTTTCTGGGTATACGCCAACGACCGAGTCGTAGATACGAGACGAATAACGTTTTCCATCAAACGCTTACTAAATCCAAATTCTGAACCGTCTTCCACCGATGTTTCCATTGAATTCATCAACTGTGTTAACAGTCGACTGTCATCTCTCCCACTGCTCAAATGTGGGATCAAGCTCTGCTGGAGGGTTATCAGTCAGATGTTTGGACAACCATATTCTCCAAAGCGACTTCTCGACTTTCTTTCGCCATGTCGAGTAGCCCTCTCGTCCGTCCAATTGTCGATCGACAAGTCGAATCGAAGAAATCGTCATGCCAGTTCCCGTTGGTCCCGCCATTGCATTTCCGACACTAATATCTGTAGCACAGCTATCCGCAGCCTATCATCTTTCAGTATTCCTGATTCGACAGTTGGTTTGATTTTTTCAACTTGATAATCACATCAACTCTGCCAATGCGCTAGAAACGTGGCCAGAACAGACACTTGCATAGGAAGCAAAGATTGAATGTGGATCACATAAGTCATGACAGAGATGCAATCCAGGTTACTCTCTGTTAGATCCCGATGTGAAGATCAAGTAAGAAAAGAAATAAAGATTCAAGCAAAACAAACCACTTGTCTGCTCTTTGTTAAATTTTTGAAGCCGCTGAGAGTCAGAGGTTCTAACAAACAAACCATTGTTTATCCTCTGAGGATCTCAACATTTTTTTTAGATATTGAGAGTCAGAGGTTCCAACAAAAAAATTATTGTTTACCTTCTGAAAATCCCAAATCCTTCTTTTTCTTTGGATGTGGAAAGACGATTAAGGTTTGGGGTAGGCAACTGGGTTAAGGTTTAGGAAAGACGGCTAGGGTTAAGGTTTTGGCGTAGGTGGGGGGGGGGGGGGGGTTAGCAGGCGGGGCGAGGGGGGGATGGGCAGTAGGCGGGGGTGGGAAGGGGGGGGGGGGGTGGCAGCAGGCTGAGAGGCAGCAACATGCGGGGTGGGGGGGGGGGGGATTTAAAGTTTGGACTCTGATACCATATAGAAAATAATAATAATAAGATGATTATTATTGAGGAGAATGTTACATATATATATAAGAGGCTAACCCCTCTCCCTATTGTTCTATCCGATGTGGGACTAAAGCCCAATACTACTAATACTACTACTAATACTTAACAATAGTTATGGGTACAAGTTCACTGAAACAGGACGAAAAACAATGCTTTTCAAAGACTAGATGTGTGTTGTTAGCTGGACTCATCAAGTTTCAGCCCATACAAGTTATGAATGTGGTACAAGCTGCAGTGCCAGGGACAGGTTTTCTATATACATTGTTAGATTTGACTATTTCAATCAAGATGACCCCATACATGTCAAACAGATATGTTATATGAGCTGCACCAAGAAAAAAACGATCATGATCCGTAGAAGAACTTTGAGTTTGAATGCAATAGTTTAAACTCTACTTATAATTGTATGATCAAACTCTTTTGAATCAATTGCTGACTCTTTAAGTAGATATTTTTTGCCTCTATTAAAAGCTTCATTATGCTCTCTTGGCGCTAGCTTCTTTGGATACCGACATACTTTAGAAACTAATTCAACTCCATATTTTTTTAATGTTTTCAGAATTTTCTTTGTTCTTGCAGAGATTTGAAGCATATGATTCAAAAGGAGCTGTTGTATCCGGAGATAAGACAAAAGAGGTATTATAGTTATATTACAACATTAGTCTTATTTTACTTTTCAGAATATAATTGTGAACTAACAAGCTACTTTTATTTTAGAAAGTGGTTAGGTGTGCATTTGCATGTTATTCATCTAGTAAATTTTTTGCTCAATATAATTCAGCTAGTAAAATTTTTGCTCATTATTTTAGGTTAACATATTTGGAGGCCTGTGTCTTATAGATAATCAAAACCCATTCTACATGGGACCACCTTAGTTGATCAAGACAACCGCATAAACCTTGAGGAAATTTTTTTAGCTGCTCGTAACCTGTCATTAATGTTGCAAAAATCGGTCTAGTCGGCGTCTAGTCGCTAGTCGGCCATGGCCGTCTAAGATTTGCAAAAAACGGCCAAAAAATCGGAAAATTCCAAAATCTGCCAAAAAATTGATAAGTCGTACGTCTAGTCGGCCTAGGAGTGAGAGAAAAAAAAAGTGAAAAAAAAAATTGTAGCAAAACTCCTGGAAAAAGATGTTATAGGACCTGGAAAAAAAAACCTTTCTAGAAGAGGACATAGTAGTGAATAAATGATGTTATAGGACCTGGAAAAAAAATTGTAGCATTAGAGCAGGAGTAACATAAAGAGAAGAAGGAAGATTAAAGGGGGTAGTGTGTGAAAATTGTACCTCTCCATAGTAGCGAATAAATGTGCAAAAATGAATATTTGGAGGAGTATTACAGCAAAACTCCAGGGAAAGAGAGGAAGAAGGAGATGATCAATGGTATAGGAAAGTGGAGCTTTGTAGTCTGGCATAGGGGCTCCTCGTAAATGCTGCAGCTTTTTTGGGTTGGGTCCACGAAGCATCTCCAACCCTGTTGTGACTTTTTGAAAATGTTCTTTTCTTCCTACGTGGCACAATAGGACCGGAGAAAGGACAGCTTTTTTTTTGGTTTGACAAAGTACTTGTTTTTCCAAAGTCACAATAGGGTTGGAGTCTGCTCAGACTATATCCCTCTTTAATAAACTGTACAATATGATTATATATGGACCCACTAAATAATATAAAATATGGCAACATATATATATATATATATACTCAAAACGATTAATCCGACTAGTCTCCGATTAATCCGATTAATCCCTAGTCCCCGCGAACCGACTAGCGATTTTTACAACCTTGCCTGTCATGAGTCTTCAAGTTCAGTTTCATCACCACACGTTAAATACTTTGCCATCAGTTCCCATTAGAAGTCCAATACGGGTCAACTCCTCAGACACTTTGTGACCTGTGTATTTGGACGGGTTTATGGTCATTATAGGTTATTCGTCGAGGGAATATCTTAGCATTTTTATTTGTCTATTTACCACTAGTCATGTGCACATGCATTATAGGTTAGTATCTCTTTTCATTGACAAGGTTTGGTAGAAATTTAAATGATATTAAAAGAGGTTAAATATGATTTGAATATATATTTTAATTAGGATTTGTTATAGAAATGTTTATAGGACTTTGAATATATGTTTTGTTAGATAATACCAGGTAGTTAAATAATATCATGATTTTATTTTTTTCTTAATTACACAATTATATACATTCATACATACATACATACATACATACATACATACATACATCTTAGATGGCTCATTTTGAGCCATTTTGAATGGTCTAATCTTTAAAAGTTATTACAAACTTTCTGCCCAGGTACTCGTTCGCGACATCTGGGTATTTGAGAGATCCCTCTTTCATCCTGGAGCATACTGGCGTCTTTGTGCGAGACTAACACCTTAATTTCCAGTTTGTAGGCAGCATAATCATCTCATTTTGCCTCTTTTGCGAGGAAGTTGGATCACAGAATTATGTCTTGATTCATGTAGTCCCTTGTCAGATTAGGGATAAAAGGACAACAAAACAACTTCGATGTTGTCAAGAAGTATGCCCAATTTGATTGTTAAAATAACTTAAGTTAGTATGGCATCTAGTTTTCTTGTTGTTTGAATAAGTAGAGAATGGTTTTTGTTCATATACCTTGTAAATGCTGATGTTTTTGGTAGTTAGCTTCATTCGTCCTGTGGGTAGAGCTTCAATTGATTTTCAGAAGTTTACTTGACCTTATGCTGAAGAGAGTATTTTCTAAGAATCTATATTTATTCTAATATTGCTGGAAATGTATCATGATATTTTCATAGAAAGTATTGCAAGTAGATTTGTCATTTTATATATATATTTTTTTACGTAATATTTGTTCTGAAACAGGTGTTTCTTTTCTTTTAGTTTTCCAGCAAACCACCTGGTTGGTGGAGACTTTTGACCCTTAATTAAAAGCGACAGAAAAAAAGAGGATGGGAGATGGGCCCGAGGTCCCACAAATATGGATGGGTTTGGCCCATACTACATAAAATAGAGAATTGGTCCATTGTCCTACAAGTAAACTTGGAGGGGTATGGTGTAAACCCTTAAATAAACAAGATTTGAGGGTGGTTAATCTTCAAATAATGATGTTAGATCTTCGATATCGTGTTTTGCAAGATACCCAAAATCATTTTGAGCTCATGCGTTGTTCAACCGTTCTGGCTGGATTTTAAGCTGTGAATGGTTTTTTCCAATGCTGCTTGAGCTTGGTTGGCAATGAGACGTCCTCTTGTTGATGAGTTTGAGCAGGTGTGAAAATTAGAGTCAGCATTGTGTTGTAAAAATTAGTGTTAGCGTTCGACGGAGCCTCTACTTTGATTTCTTCTTGTGTTTTGTTTTGCTTTCTTATCCTTCTCATTTATTTTTTATGCTTGGTACAAAATTTCTTTTTGAGACACTCTTGTGAGGGCTACCAAGTTAAACTCTTTGCTAAAGATACCAAGTTATTGTTGGGAACGAAACGTGGCAACAATTTTTTCAAAACCAGAGAGTCCTGCAAGAGAACCGAGCAAAAATACACAAATCCAATAAGCCAAACACAAATTACGGATACAGATTTTTACGTGAAATTTTTTTGCGAAAAAAATCACGGGACGATCGGAGTCCAACCTTAAAGAACCTTAACTAATGAAATAAAGATTACACCCTCGACAAGCTTTTCACAGATCCAACGTGGATCACCGCAACTCATTGGAATAGAAAATAGATTACAACCACGAAGAAGAAACAACGAGAAATATTCGAAATTGATCTCATTCTTCGAAACGGCCTTCAATCCTTCTTTCTCCTCTCCAATGTTGCAAAGCACTCTTGTATCTTTTTTTCTCTTTTTTTTTCTCTTTTTTTTGTTCTATATTGCATAAACCTTTTTATAAACTCTTGCATGAATTATGATTTACATGTATTGCAAATTTATATATGGAAGCCAAAAATATTTATTAAAATTCAATTACATTTAATCATATATTTAATGAAATTCAAATCATAAATTGGCTTGTCATAAATTGGAAATCTAATTATATGAAAAGTTAATATATGAAAGATCCAGTCATAAATATATATAATTAAAGTTAAAGATGAGAATCCAATATAATATTTGCTTACCATAAATGTTCCAATACACGATGCACTTTTTGAGTTTTTCCGACATACGGATGACGCTCGTCGCACTCCGAGGTATTCTCCATATAGGTTGGGAACCCTACCCACTCCAACAAATATTCCTCTTCACAACTACGTGGAGGGAGTCGTCATCCTGACGATTCGCCTGCAATACTCAAACTTTTTTCTTGGTAGAACCTTTGTAAACATGTCTGCTCCGTTGTCATCTGTATGAACCTTCTCAAGCGCTGCTTGCTTCTTTTCAACCACATCCCGTATCCAATTATACCATGTATCAATGTGTTTGGACCGGCTATGAAATGTCTGGTTCTTCACAAGGTGAATTGTACTATGGCTATTGGAAAGCAAAGTGTACTGCTCTTGCTTTAGCCCTACTTCCTACAACAACTTCTTCATCCACAGTAACTCCTTGCAAGCCTCCATCGCTGTAATGTACTCTGTCTCTGTCGTCGACAAAGCAACACACTTCTGTAATCGCGACTGCCACGATACCGCTCCACCAACAAATATCACTCCTCGTTCCCGATATACGTATTTGTAATATTTTTTTTATTTTAGCATGATTGCATGTGCATGGAGACTAGACCCATTCTTTGGTTTAACCTTGTTCATGGTTCATTTGTGGGTTGGTTCAAGTCATGAGAACCTTTTGTTCAATCCTCAACCCTACCATATATAACCCAACATTTTCTCTCTCTCTCTCTCTCTCTCTCTTCACTTCTTCATTTCTTCCTCTCTTTAGTTTTCTCTCCCCATTTTCCTAGGCAAGTACATCTTGCATGAGAAATGGAAAAATCTTCCATGTTATTGTTCCATTATGTTTGTTATGTGTTTCTAAGCACTTTTTTTTTGGAGTTTTCTATTTTAATGATCGGTTTTGAGCAGATCTACATTTCTAACTTAGGATATTTTATGGATTTCATGAGTTTTTCTTGGTTTTGATCTATTAAACATGTATTTTAGAAAAACCAGTTTTTGCTACATGATAGAGCTTTCAATTTAGAGCATTTTGGCTTTTGGTTCACCCGATTTGGACTTAAAATGAGAATTTTATGGACAAAATAAGATTTCAGTTTTTGGAGCTTCCGCCATGGCCACACCTGCTGTTGGAGAAGACAAAGTTCACATGCGGCCAATGAGCTATGCGGTTGAGAGTGCTATGCGGTCCGAGAGGGTTATGCGGCCTGAACTCTTGCCGCATACTGACAGCATGTGTCTATCTTGTTGGACGCATGACTGCTTATTTACACAAGTGTCATTGAACACCATGTGTTTTCACTCGCTGAACGAATGAGAAATTCGAAGTCCAAGAGACCTCCATGCGGTATCGAACTCCATGCAGCACCGACACTTATGCGGCATTGGAGAGTATGCGGCCACCATTTCCTTGGACGCATGACTCCGAACCTTGACACATGTTTCTATAATTTTTGTCTTTTCTTTCTGACACACTTTATGGCTTGTCACATCTATCACTTTATGTCACGTCACTGACACTTCATTCATTGTCCGTCACTTCAATACTTGTCCCAAGGAGTGGACTTTAACGCTGAGCATGCAGCCTGACTTCATATGCGGCCAAGTGGTTCATGCGGCCAGACTCCATATGCAGCCAGGACTTTTCATGCGGCCTGACTCCGTATGCGGCTAGGACTTTTCATGCGGCCTGACTTCATATGTTGCCCAGAGCCATATGCGGCCTCGACTTCCCATGCGGCCTAGAGACCCATGCGTTCTTACTTGTTTGATTGAATGTTTCTTGTTCTTTCGTGACCCAATGTTTAATTGGTAATTGGACTCGAATACTGTATCCGTGCTGATACCACTATTACCTGATAATTGTCCATGATTTAATGTGCGCAGAGGTACGATACATCGTATCACGTGTTAAGTGATTATATTTGGGTTGTGCATCGAGAATGCTTCCAAATTCTTGAACGCGTGGTATTATAAATATATATTGTTTTTCCCAGCATAGGCATAATAAGCGAGTCAATTACCAAAGCGTGGCTATGATATTGATTGTCTGAATATTGCATACACGTTCGGGTGAATCTAGATTTGACTTCCATGGATTCGTATGTAGCGTGCCAGTACTTTGTACGACATCTTAAGAAAAAATTTTATGTGACCATGCCTTGAGATTTCAAACACAACATAGGGCTAATTAGGTAACTAAATCAAATCCATATCATGGCCTTTCCAGAATTTAAAATTCAATCTTACCATATAATACCTTTAAATTTTATCCTCAAAGTTTGTCTCATTTCACTATTTTAAAATTCAATTCTCAAACAGTCTTCTCCTCAATTTCTCAATTTTTAAATTTTTTTTCTTTTCGAAACGATAATACCGATAACTTAATCAATTTTACCCTCTATAACATCATTAAACCTAGCAATCATAAAGCTACCCAACAAATAATTCATATATGACATATCTAATTCTAGCCAACCTTCTAAGATCAAATCAAATTTCCAAAATTTATAATCTTTAATACGTTATATCTTTATCTCATCAAATCTCAAAAACTTAATTTAATTCCATCTTATCACAAGGTTTAAAATGATCTCATCTAAAATTTTGAATTTAAAAAATTGTTCCATCAAATTTTACTCCTCTATATTTTTTCTTTATATAATCAACCACAATTTCTGTACCATAATTTCTACTTGCCTTTAATTCAACAATTATCGCAAAACTTACTTCAAATTCACCAAATATTATTTAACCTCTAAAATTTTCTCAAGGAAATATAAATCTATTTTATCAAACTCTTCTTAAAGTTTTAAAAGTTTAAATTTTATCTTTTAAATTTTTTAATTTAAATCCAATTCATCAAAACTTCATTTAGTAACTCAATAATTCAAGTTTAAATCCAATCCTCTAATTTAAATACAACCATTGCATATTCCCTTGATTAATTTTTAATTCAAATTTTCATCCACAAAATTTGAATTTGAAACTATTATCCATTTTTTCCTTTATATTATCATTTTTCACACAATACTCAAATAATAAAATAATTACGAAATCTTCAAATTGAGATTCACTAATGCGCCGCCTCTTTCATATCCTAAAATTCTCAAATTTAGATTTCAAGTCAAATCTTATCAAAGTCTTCAAACTTAAATCCCACAACATTTAAATGCCTTAAGATTCTTAAAATCTAAATTTAAATTCATCACATAATCTCTTTTAAATTTAAACACAAATCTAATCATATCATAATCTTCAAAACTTATGGTTTAACAAAATCGTCAATGCTGTCATATCAAATTCTCAATCCTTTATTTAAATTAATATTTATCCTTGAAATTTAAACTCCGCAACATTTAAATTCATCCAAAATATTTCAATTTAAAATTTTAAATCCATTACATCATAATCGTCTTAAAATTTTAAATTAAATAAATCTCTAGCTCCTTATCACATCACTTCTTTTTTCTCAATTCAAAACGAAACACCCCCTTTTTTTTTCAAATAACATAGAAGTGTAAGCCTCAAAGCACCAAAATTTGACAATTTTCATCTTCATCAATTGATTAACCTCCAAACCAATTTGCTATTCGATAAGCCTACCCACCTTAGATAAAACTCTCTTATCAAAACACAATATTATATCCTAAAATAAAATCACTCGCATACATCTAAAATGTTTATCGAATAGTAATCCATCACTTCTAATCTAGGCAATTGATATAGTCCATCTTGTTTTAGATTTCTGCTGGTAATGTCTTAATCTATTCTCGCTCTAATATCTAAAAATTATCTACCATAGTCTTCACTACTCAGGTAACCATCTACTTATAAATAATCTATCAAATGTCTTCTTCGTCTTGACGAGAATCTTCTGAAAAATTATTGCGCACGAGTGTTCATCTCTCTGAGATAGGAAAAGACGAGAATCAATGAATAAAAGTTCAAAGGAAGTATGAATAAATATAATTTTGAGGTTCAAGGACGATATTAGAAATCAAAGAAAGTTCCAATAGCAATTGTGGATTGAGATCCTAACAACCTTATCCTAACTGCAGGCTCGCTCGACACAATAACGTAACCGAAACGATAAGCTCTGACCTGCATGGGCCACCACAAAAATATGTAACGCCCCAGTCCCAAAATACGTAGGACTAGAAATATGTAACATGCCAGCTACACATTCTACCAGACTCTTGTCTGACTCGAATACGTATAAGTTGTATTATAATAGTCACTATCTAAGTAATCAAGTAAATATAAATATTTATGCCTCAATCCACAATGAACATAATACACAAGAATGAGCTACATGTGCTAAAGTCGGTCATCCAGTAACACATAAGCTCGAATAGACTCGAGAAATAAATACGAGTCTATAAAAACTAGGCTACATTAGCAGATGAATAAATAATATGAATAAATGACCATAATTCTAATAGAAACGATATAAGTACCTGGCACCAATGCCAACATGACAAGCAACATACAACAGCAACTCCAAAGCCTCCATAATCGTCTTTGCTGCAAAAACTGGTAGGGGACCAGGTCCTCAGAGGGATGTAACAAGGTACAAGAAATATCATGCCAAAAAGTAAAACAGTATAATACCACATACTCAAGGATAAACTACTGTAACCATCTATGTGATATGCAAATGAGAGTATGGTATCGTAACCCGGGTTGGTACTCACGAAAGATCACAATGGACACTTTCGTATGTTAATAGTACAATCAAGGCTCCGTGTGGGAGAACCAGGAGGAAGATGTATATATATAGGGATGGTACTCACGAAAGATCCCAATGGACACTTCCGTATGCTAATAGTACACTCAAGGCTCCGTGTGGGGGAACCAGGAGGAAGATGTATATATAATAAAGTACTCACGAAAGATCCTAATGGACACTTCTGTATGCTAATAGTACACATAAATAGTAATAGTAAAATATGCCCAGAGCACGATGAAGACTCTCCCCACCCAATATAACCTCACGTCTCATGTCCATAACACGCAAAATCATGACCTCTAGCTAGTACAACGAGTCATAGTCAATATGTACAATTATAATTACCACTATAACATGCATCATGTAGTCCTATCCAGAGTCCAAGTACCACGATCAAGTCAAGAAAGACTCTGCCACATGAATATCGTGTCAAGTGTCCTACGATCAGATGTGCAAATAACAAATGCACAACACATGGGTTCGGAAGAATGACTCTCTAACTACGATACTCGACTCCGTAGAGGATGTCGGTACCCAAATCTTGTCCGGACAGAAAGTGTCATATAACGGCCCTAGGCTCACAAGTACAATAACCAAGCCACAAATTATAATATCTAATGCATACATAATATCAAATAAATAATGTATAACTGTAAATGTAGTGCCCCGCTCCGCGTAGGCACCATGTACATGTGATATCGCTTTGCTTGCTCGAGCGAAAGTCTTCTCGGAGAGTTCCAGACCGAACCACAAGACAATTGATCAATGTGAGTGGATAGAACTGGATTCTCTGGATTCTTGCACGACTTAATAATGAATCTGAATTTTTGAATGCTTGTTTGCTTAAGAATATAGTTTCATAAAGAAGAATGATAGAACCGACTCAGCATGCTAATAAGAGAACTCACATAGCTTGTCATTGAAACGCATCTGCATGCTTGCCTAACTAGAGAACTGGAGATGCTTGTCTAAAGGGAATGAGATAGAACCATTGCTTTGCATAAGAAGAGTATAAAAAATATTGTATTGCTTAGTTACACCGACACAGCTATTAAACGAAACTTTGCCATGCTAAAAAGATAAGTAAATGAATTGCTTGAGTAAGTCCCTTTGTAATATGCTAAGAAAGAGATAGACATTGCATGCTAGATATAAAATCAAAATTGTGCTTGCCATTATATGTTTTGCTTGTCTGTTCTGCTATATCGAACTGCTATAAGTCTTTGATTCGTATAAGCATAGACTAATAGTGCGCCCTGAGGATACGGCCATTGGGGTCTAGTGGGGTGTGCTATTAGATATGTGAGAGATGTGCTTTATTTGACAAGATGTGTTTTGCTAGATTGTATATGTTTTGCTTGATCATTGTTTTGCTTGTATAATGTGTTCATGTCATTGCATTGGTCTCGGACTAATTTGTGCACAAGGTCTTGTCTCTCAAACGGTTCCTGGGGCACTGAGAACCGCTCGGTCCGGAAGAGATTTTTGGATCGCCCTGAGGATACGGCTCGCTGGGGTCTAGTGGGACGGTAATAGTAGTGTTGTGCGGAACCCATGATGTCTCAGCTGCTATCACTCGGGTGTGTTGGTGAAGAGCTGAACCATGTGTCACAGCTGCCAACACCCATGCGTGCTAGTGAAGAGCTGAACCTTGGGCAGCCGCTACTAATCATGGGGCTACCCATGGACCATCATATAAGTTAGGGCGCATGCTAGGCTAGCCTTCTTGCATACCTAACCACCTGATGCCTAGATTGATTCATGAGTTATGGATATACAAATTGTGGCTAACTTGTGTCTGCTGTAGGGATAACCGTTTGGCAAGAGGTAAGATACATAAGAGTGTATACATATAGCTTGCTCGTTCATTTTGTCTGCATCGTAGAGTTAATCTGTTAGTGCTTCATGCATTCTTATCGGTCGGACAATGACTATTAGTGCAAAGATGAACCTTGGCCCCGGTCGCTATTATGTTAGTAAAGAACAACCATGGTCACAACTGCTAATAGAATCAGAATATGAGTCATTGGTTAGCTGGATTACCGCTACCGATCATGAGTTTCTCGAGGACCGAAATCATATAGATAGTTCTGCTTGTATGCTTGAAAGTATGATAGTCCACTAAATGTTTGCTTTGATTCGAGATGATTTAGTCCACTATAGAGCTTTGCCCCAAAGAGTTAGATTTTGATGCACAATACATGCTGCGCACTGCACAATAGAACACTGCCCCGATCGTATGCTTATTGTTTGAATATGCAAAACTGTTTCCAAGTTATATTTTCAAAAGATGTAATCTGACTATAGTCCCGAGCTGCATTAAATGAACTTAGGTAAAAGTAGCAAGATCACTAGTAATGTAATATTTTGCCACATGCTTACTTAGTGTGGGTTTTAGGGGGTGTAGCTTCTGTTCAGTTGTTTATACTCACCAGTACTTATAAAAGTGCTGACCCACCAACAGTTTCCTTGTTCTCAGGTGCTTGATTTGTCCGAGGAAGCGATAGCCGTATCTCATCCCCAGGAACCAAAAATCTGGAGTCGATGCCTTGAGCCGTATCGAGTTTGAGCTGCTTTTATATAGAGGGACATAATGTATGGAACGGTATCATTGTAATCGAGAGAAGAGTGCTTGAGAAATTTGTCGCCTCGGCCATGCGCCGCTTGTAATACTTTCGATTATCAATAAAGAGTCTGTTTTTAATATGCCATTGTGTTCTTTACTTTTCTGCAATATATGTGTGTCGCTGCTTCAGTATTGAATAGCTTACTTGCCCTTGTTCAAAGCTTTGGCCTTGTGCAAGCGCACTTTAGGCTTGTACGACATCACGTCCGTGCGAGGACGATCGGTTCTATAGGGACCAAAGCGAGGACGAACGGCCCTGCGGGACCGGGACGTGACAGTAAACATCTTGGCAAGGTACACTTGCCTGGTTCTGCAGTCAGTGGTGGTCAAGATGATCCCGCGTCCACTCATTCGGAATTCAATTAACCTAAACACCAATTAAATACTTAAGGGTCCAATATGAATTCTTGTAATTATAACTTAATTCTATAATTTCTTCGATGCCATGCAAAACCAAGTCCGTTATTATTTCTAACAAATTTGCTTACTTTTACAGGGTATCGGGACCTAGTTTCTTGGTTTTTAATTTTCACAATTTAAGTTTAAGTCCCTAATTAAAGGACATGAAAATAAATTATAATAAATTATATATTCCAGAATTAAACATGATTTATATGAATTTATAGCAATAAATTTCAGATTTGACAAAATATCATATTTCAAGATTTCGGCCACTTTAGGTTGACTAGTTTTGTCCGAAACTTGTTCGAGACGTAGCCAATCCATTATTATAGTTTATATATATAAATATTATTTTATATCATATTATATGTTGTTCTAATCTCAAAAAATAATTACCTATTTATTTCTTCCAAAATACCTCTATTTACTAGCAAAACAATGTCATAAAGTCACCCAAAATATAGGCTAGTGGCCCTTATTTTTAGGTTTCAGGTTTGACATGCAAATACCATAAATATAAATTTAAAATACTTTATTTCCAGAATTCAAACACCTAAATTCAGTTTTAGGAATTAAGATCAAATCCTCCAAGAATCGTATCACAAAGTCATGTTGTGCGTCAACTAGGTATTCTGGCAACTTAATGCTAGTTTGTACATGCAACATTACCAACTTGAGTAATAAAGTATTTTTAATATAAAATTATATTATTTAATTTTTTGGAATTTAATAATAATTATGTATATAAATAATTATATCACATCATTCATGCAACCATCTCAACTACGCTATCTAGCTATTCTTGCAACTTGGCCAAGTAGTCTTTGCATCCAATCTTTCCATCGACATAAAATATGATTAATTATATAATTATAATATTTATATTCTGAATTAATAACATATAATTTTTTGGAATTATTTTATATATATTTATCATAAAAATACTGATTGAACCTTGTCTACCATTGGTGCGTCGTGTCCGTGTCTTGATTGTTCAATTTTCTTGGAATAATTTCTACATAGAAATACAGATTTCTCATGCATGGAGTTATTCCTACTCATCATCTAATATTATTATGATTTACACAATCTTTGGTTCATGGAGAATAGGAAAAAGAATCTAAGTTGAAAGACTTACACGTATGTGATTACGGCGTGGTCCTTTCTCGCGACACGGACCCTTCGGAGCACCAAACGGACTTCAAACTCCATGAAACTTGAGGGGGTGCTTGGGGGATTCATATAGGAGGTAAATATTTAGTTTGGAGATGGTTTTTAGGGCTTTGGGGGGCTTCTCTTGGCCGAAATTTTGAGGGTGGGGTTGGTTGTTATGGTTATGATTGGATATGATTTGGTTGTTGGGTTGGTTAGGAAAGTGGTTAGGTAGTTATTTTCCAACTAGAATGCCACCTATACCACTTTCTATAGATAGAACTCCTATAAATAAAATTAATTAATTTAAATATCATATATATATAATATATATTTACATGAGGATATTGGGGTGCACTACATGCCCACATGTGTTTGGGTCAAGTTCTAGTCAAAAGGAGACAATTTTACGGTAACCGTAATTTTTAACGTTCTTTAATATTTTTGGAGCATGAGGGAGATCAAATAAATGCAACATCCATGTTCCAACTATATTAGACTCAATTAAAATTATTATTATAAATTTTGTTGGAAGGAAAAAGGTCATGCATTGCTCAAAATATCGAAGCCATGACAAAATATCATATATATTAAACAGAATTTTAGAAATTAATTCTTTAAATCTATCTAATTAAATAAAATAATAAAAATAATTACAAATTACCAAATTATCCCTATTCTAAAATAAGGGGGCTTACAAAAGATCCAATTAAAACCAACTAGACCTTGACGGGGTTTGGATGGAATAAGATCCCATGTTTTATTCCTCACAAAGGAATCAAACTAAATGAACATAACTTAACACCACTTGGGGTCTTTAAGAGCTTGAGTGATTGATGTTGGTTCAAGGTCGGAGGATGACATGAGTTCTGTAGAAAGGTTTAATTTAGTAATTGGCTTGTGGATATTCTTCTTGGGATGGGTGATGATAACCTAGGGTTGCAGAAGTGGCATGGAGAGGGTGTGTTGGTAGGTGAGGAGAACCAGGAGGTGGAGAAAGAGGTACATGTATTGCACTACAGCACGAAGATGACGGGGTCACAGTGTTAATGCTCGAATCAGGTTGGCCTGAAGGGTGTGCGCTAACGTCATGGCGATGACTATCCGGGGCGCAACATTGGCGGGAGGGTAGGCAAGTATGGGAATTTATATAGGAGGCATGGAGGACGTAACAAATAATGATGTGACGAAGATCGGAAGGAAGGATGCAGAGGGACACCATGAGAAGAAGGTTTCGAAAGAAGGACAATAAGGTTGAGAGTGAAGAGATGCAAACAAAAGTATGGACTCGCCAAATTTGATATTACAGGTCGTATAAATGCGAGAGGAGGCTGAATCGAGACACATATACGCACCATGTGTAGCGGAGTAACCTAGAAAGACACAAGGAGACGAATATGGAACCAGTTTGTGAGAAGAATAAGAACAAAATCGTGGATAGAGAAGGCATCCAAAGCTACATAGTTTGGAGTAGTTGAGAGGGTGACAAAAAATTATGGCATATGGGGAAGGAGTTAGGGTGTGGGTGTGGGCGTGGGAGTGGGAAGATGATTGATGAGGTATACGATGGTTGAAAAGGCATGTGGCCAGTATGATAGAGGCATGGAAGCATGATTGAGAAGGGACAAGCCTGTCTAAACAATATAACGGTGATGATATTCGTAATAGCCGTTGTGTTACAAGGTATGATGATGGGAAGTGAGGTGAGAGATGTCATTGGTATCTAAAAAGGAGAAGAGAGTTAGATATTTTCTACCATTTTCAGAGTAAAGTGTGATGATGTTGTAGGAAAATTTCTTTTTAACAAGCAATTTAAAGCAAACAAAATATCAAAGACACATGATTTGCGTTTGATAGGATAGAGCCATATATATTTGGAAAGGGAAAATTATACTTTTGATCACTGAATGTTTGTAAAACTTAAGGTTTAGTCACTCAGCGACAAAAAATATATACAGGGAGTGAGTAAAACTTATGTTTTGCAAACATTCAATGACCAAAAGTATAGTTTTTCCTATTTGAAAAAGTGGTCAATGAAAATCACATAATATCTGAAATCATCAATGGAATGAATATGGGAGGTTCAGACATTTGAAAATTAATCTCAAGTGGTGAAGTTGTAGCAAGCAAAGTAATCAAAAATGGTAATTGTGGGTTTTATTGCATTGACATGCATGAATTGCAATTAAAATTGATAAATAAATAATTCGACAAATCTATAGAAGAACTAGAAATAATGTGAAAAAAAATTGATGACGATGATGACCAAGCGTATGATGACACGTAGAGGAATAGGTCTTGACAGGCAACTAAATTAAGGAGATGATTGGTCAGAAAGAATCGACCATTCAAACATACCATTTTTAGTGTGACCCCGTAAAATGATTGCCCCCGTGCGAATATCCTTCAAAAGAAAAGAGGTAGGTAAATTTTCAATAAAAGTGTTGTTTGATCGACAAATTGGGAGATAGAGATAAAGATTTTTTTCGTACTTGGAACATAAATAAGATTATGTAAAGACATTGGCGGAGGGAGAGGAGAGCCAGCAGGGTCACTTGACCCCGATAGAAGAAAAAAAAGTTGCTAGAATTTTTGTGTGTGTGGAGCCGTGAGCCAACGGGTTCAAAAAAGAAGTAGTGGAGTTATAGTCAAAACTCAAAAGGCATGTAACCATGTCACCCCACTCATGAGCAAAAACTGAAGCACCGTGTGAGCCAAAAATATAAAACACAAGCAGCTACTGCCTTCCTTCACTTTGCTCTCTCGTGCGGATAGGTTTAAAAAAAATTCAACAACATGCCCTTGGTTTTCTCCCCCCTCCCCCGTGGTGTGTAAACCCCCTCGACTAATTTAGGATTATTTTTAAATTAAATCGAGAGACTAGGATTAAATTGGATACAATCAGAATTAATGTGCAACAATTATGTGACTTAATACACCTTACCATTGCTTCGATGTTTGGAGTGCTATGCTAGTAGGTACCCCCATACTAATTAAATACTCATCTCCTAGACGTGCCAGACTACCCATCTGACCCTTGTGTAACTTTTAGATACTCAATATTATGCTTCATTTGAGCTGCGCAATATTCGTTACACACGTCTATGTATTATTTCAATAAATTCAATTTCCCTTAATTGTCCATTCCTACTTGAAATTGAGGCACAACCACAACCCAATTTCCTATAACCCAAATTAGGACATTGGCTTATGCTAAGCCAGCTACGCCCATGACTTTTGTATTCCACTCGAATTTAGTTTCATGTGTCTTCAATGCATTAAAGAACACCATGCGCATTATTTTTAAATAAATTAAATTAGAGGCAATTTTACCCTAAACAGGACCTAACCAAGCCCACGTGCACCCTCTCATGTGGGCCAGCCCCACCCCATTGAGCCCTGGCCGGCTCAAGTCTCGAGGTCAGCCCACAAACTCCATCACCCATATAAATATACATTTCTTTTCACTTGAAACCCTAAAATCCCTATCACCACCACCTTCAAAAGAAACCCTAGCCGATCCCTCATCCAACCCGAGCTTCCCCCTCCCCTACTTCCGACCAGTCACCACCAACTTCAGGCCGCCACCACCGCAGCATAGACCGCAGCATTTTCCCTCCCTCGACGCTGGACCACCACTTACACTACCGTCTTCACCTTCACCATTATCACCATCCCCACCATAGCCAACCCGATACCCCTCAACACCACTGTAGCCAACCCGACACCCCTCAACACCACCTCAACCACCGGCCTCCCCTGCCTGACCACCCGTCGACCATCCATAACCCTCCACATACGGCCGTCACCGCCGCACCGCCAAGCCGCCGCTGCAAAGCCGCTGCTGCACCTACTGCAGTTGCTGCCACCGCCGCTGCTACCTTGCTGGCCTCCGACCGGAGCCGCCCCCTCACCGGAGTATGCACCCTCGACGAGCACAGGCCCTCTCCAGTCAGCCACGTCGAGGTAACCACCTCAATTCCCCTCTTCTTCATGATATCGTCGTATAGTCACGTATCGTTGTGTCGTCGTGTCGTGTCATTTTATGGACACGTGGTAGTTAATTCGAAACCCTAATTGTAAATGTGCGTATGCTTAATCAGATTACGTAATGATTAATAAGTTAGTAATTAATAACTAGTAAAGGCCCTAATAGCAGGACTTGTTATTAAAGACTTGTAATTCATCAATAAAACTTAGACATCGCCAAGTATGCTTAATATGGGAAACAAGGACCAGTAATTATACTAGACGTAATATAGTTTCATAAAACCATAAACGTAGTAATTATTATCTCAAGGCACACGATAACCGAGGACAGAACACGTGTACACCCTAGCTATGTGCACAAGTGACGCTGTATTCGATCAGCCGTGAACTTGCGACAGTACCTAAGAGCAACGTCATAGTTATATATGTATTGTTTAGTATCTGATGACAGTATTTGCTATATTATATTGTATGTTTAGGGTCACTGGACCAGCCAGAAAATACTACTGGAACCGGCTTCTAGCATTCACAGCTTGAGGACCCAGGCAAGATACCTTGCCATATTTACTATCTAATTTAAATATTGCATATGTTGTATGATATCTTATTGCTTTATTTTATATGACTGTGCGCATCCGAGATTGACTCGGGTGCAGTCGACGGATGCGTCGATGAGTAGTATACTTGACCTAGTTGCTAGTAGACTCACCCCATTGGGAGGATACTCTGGTATTTTCCGAGACCTGACACTCTTACACATATCACTGTGATAAATTTATATTGGGATGCGGGTTCACGTACTCGACTAGCTATCGGTGCGTGTGACATGCATCACGGTTAGTGCGTAAGTCAGGATTTTATTTAATTGTAGAGACTTGGCATATAGATACGTGGTATGCACGTGGAGTATTCGACTTATATATCTACATTGGGCGGGGAGGACAACTAGTAGGCGTATGGGGTACACATATTAGAATCCGTAGTATCCGGAGGAGCTACGGATCCGATGACTCCCTTTATGCAGGTGCCCCGTTCTTCGGAGCGGTATAGACGTTATATTATTCAGGTGCCCCGTGTCACGACCCGATTCCGTAGAATCGTTTGAGGCGTCCCCCGAATCATGACCGCCGTGCGGGCCTGGGGTTGCGCCCGCACAAGGCTTTAATGATTTGCATAGCAAGCACATATTCAGAGTACGCAGATAAATTGAAACACAGATTTGAAACATGGAAAAGTTCTCTTTGTTGATAAAGAACATCTATTACAAACTCCTGAACGAGTCAGCTAGATTGCCGCACAAACTTACAAAAGTGTTGACTCAAAATGAGATAGCAGTCCTGTACATTACATCCCTTTATAACTTCAAAATGATAAAGACCTCCGGGCTAGAGGACGACTTTGCCACGAAGCTGCATTTGTGTATGAAGAGTTGTAAGCTTCTGACTTCAAAATGCTTCAAGGGGCGCGATGAAGATGCGCCAGCAGCTGGACTGGATCGGGAAGACGACTTCGGCTCCTCGCTCGGTTTGCCTTGGTGCGGAGAACTTGTTTTAACGAGGGTCAGCATGTCAAAACATACTGGTGAAGGCGAGCTAACCGAACTATACCAATCAACACATTGTTTTAATGAAGCATGCATATTTATGGGTTTCTATCTTGCCTTAGTTCATTTACAAGTAAGCAGCATATAGAATTTACTGAAAATGAATATGCCACCGTTAGGTGGATTTTACCTGTCTGTCTGAATTACATGCACAATACTTACCTTGCCTTCCCTGCCACGAAGACACAAGTTAGTATGCAACAGGTTTAAATATACACAGGGATCACTGGCATGATGCCACAAAGGGACGGGTTATAGTCTCGGGACAAGAATGATATGCAACGCAGGTGGCGAGCCCCGCTACATAGCATCCCGTCCATGACAAACGACTATACGGACTCTTCCGCCCGGATCGGATCGGCCCCAGTGCCTTGACGACCATCCGCGGAAGCCAAAAATACCTTGTGCCCAAGTTGTCCGTGATCAAGCACATTTAGTTCAAATTATTTCAAACAAATTTCGAACGAATAGAAGCAAGCTCCATAGCCAAACGATTTTGCATAGTCTTACTGATCAATCTATGCCAAATTAAAGTGTGTTCCATATGCATAGCACAATTTATAGAAGAAACATGTATTCTAACTAAAATTGAAACATATGATGAACATTCCAAACGAATAAGCATGCAGTGTAAGTAATCGTTCCCAAGTTGAATGACAAGCAATACAAACCAAGTCTATTCCCTTTTTATCTTGGTATGTTTTATTATTACTTGGTATCGTTTGATTGGGGCAAAGAAGAGTGCACGATTTTAGGGTGTGAAGCTTGGAAGCAGGGCTAGCTAATCGGGATGGTAGCCACTCACTTAGATTATTGGAAGGGAGAAGGAAAGAGGCGCTTCACGACTCCGCTCGCAAGCCACCTACTGCTCGTTCACCTGCATTACGAACAGCTCGATCAATACCTCTTCCTCTTTTCCAAATCTCGGAATTGAAGTTCAGTTCAATGAACGAAAATAATGAAAACCATCGAAACCGTTCAAGGAAAACAAGCAAATCCCAAAACCAACTCAAAGCACGAAAGCAACAAGCGACATCGAAAACTGAGGCAATAAAAGATAGTAGCGGAGAGGTCCCTCCTGACTCTGCCGCTAAGTCAATCTTGGGGGTACGGTCCACTGAATATGGGAATCGATTCCGAAGAAACAAATCCATAACGAGGACGAGTTCTTAATTTAATCTATCCCGATCGAACGATACCGTCTTGTGTTTCTTAGCCGCGCTCCTCGAATAGGAGGAATGGGGCGCTACATCCTACCCAACCAATTAAAAGTTTCGTCCCGAAACTTAGGAATAGAACCAACCGTTAGGGATTATTTTGTTGCTGGCGGCGATCAGGGAGCGGACAGTTTCAAATCAAGTGTCCATTTCCGCCACAGTTGTAACAAGACCCATTCTTCAAGTAACAATTAACGATGGTGTGCCCCGGCCTGTGGCAGTGCTCACAACGCACTCCTGTATTTCCTTTATTCCGACCACCATTGTTTTATCGCTTTGCAGCGTTGTTTCCTCTCTCGTTGCCTTGACGTTTGTGATTGTAGGTATGCACAGCGCCGGTGGAAACGTGAGGATACTGCGGTTCAAGGGATAGGGCGTGATTCATGACTTCACGCATTATCCCGTACTGATTATTGACCACGTGCGCATGGATGGCAGGGCGCAAACCGCCTTCAAACCTTCTAGCTTGACTCACTGCATCAGGTAAATAGGCCCTAGCGAATTTGGAGAGTCGGTTGAATTTGGCAGAATATTGCTTAACAGTCATACTGCCCTGCCGTAGTTGCACGAACTCGTTTTCCATCTGACGTTGTACTGGAGGGGGTATAAACTCCTCTTCAAATGCGGCACGAAAGGTCGTCCACGAGATCGCCTCCTCTCCGTGATCAAATTGGAGAGATCGTCGATACACGTTCCACCAATCGTGTGCGTTGAGGCAGAGCTGAAGTTGCGCGCAGGCGACGCGCTTCTCTTCGGGGACCTCTAGCAGAGCGAAGTGATCTTCAAGTTCGGCTAGCTAATCTAGAGCTACCACTGGGTCCTCAGTCCCGTTGAATGGGGTGTTGCAGACTTTTTTGAAGTGGCCCAAGTTGAAGGCAGTCACATCCTTCGGCCTTGGGATTTGCGGCGTCTCTACTTCAAGCACGGGTTGTTCCACCGAAGTCGTTGTTGTTGCGGCGGAATGGTTGGCAGCCAAAGTCTGAACGATTTGTTGCAGGGTATCTACCTGCTTCTGTTGGACTGAGAATTGGGTCTCTAAATTGCTTTCGAACTTGGCTTGGCGAGCATCATCTCTTTGTCGTTGTGATTCTAACATTTGCATTACCCGCTCAAGCGGATCGACTTGAGATATGCCGCGCTGGCTCTGAGGGCTTCCCGAAGTGCCCGAACTACTTTTTTGTGTTTCGTTCGGTGCTTGCGCTGCAGATTGCGCTGGAGCCATTCTTTCAAAAGAAGGTAAATTACATTAGAATCATAATGTATTATGGACTTATTGCATGTATGTATCTCATTTTGGCCTAGCGAGTTCAAGAGTTCGCACAGGAATTTGATCGTTAAAGGAACTTTTCCAGCACGAAGTCTAAGGAACTTGAATCTGTGCTCTGATACCATTATGTCACGACCCGATTTCGTAGAAACGTTTGAGGCATCCCCCGAATCGTGACCGCCGTGCGGGCCTGGGGTTGCGCCCGCACAAGGCTTTAATGATTTGCATAGCAAGCACATTTTTAGAGTACGCAGATAAATTGAAACACAGATTTGAAACATGGAAAAGTTTTCTTTATTGATAAAGAAAATCTATTACAAACTCCTGAACGAGTCAGCTAGATTGCCGCACGGGCTTACAAAAGTGTTGACTCAAAATGAGATAGCAGTCCCGTACATTACATCCCTTTATAACTTCAAAATGATAAAGACCTCCGGGCTGGAGGACGGCTTTGCCACGAAGCTGCATTTGTGTATGAAGAGTTGCAAGCTTCTGACTTCAAAATGCTTCAAGGGGCACGGTGAAGATGCGCCAACAGCTGGACTGGATCGGGAAGACGACTTTGGCTCCTCGCTCGGTTCGCCTTGGTGCGGAGAACCTGTTTCAATGAGGGTCAGCATGTCAAAACATACTGGTGAAGGCGAGCTAACCGAACTACACCAATCAACACGTTGTTTTAATGAAGCATGCATATTTATGGGTTTCTATCTTGCCTTAGTTCATTTACAAGTAAGCAGCATATAGAATTTACTGAAAATGAACGTGCCACCGTTAGGTAGATTTTACCTGTCCGTCTGAATTACCTGCACAATACTTACCTTGCCTTTTCTGCCACGAAGACACAAGTTAGTATGCAACAGGTTTAAATATACACAGGGATCACTAGCATGATGCCACAAAGGGACGGGTTATAGTCTCGGGACAAGAATGATATGCAACACAGGTGGCGAGCCCCGCTACATAGCATCCCGTCCATGACAAACGACTATACAAACTCTTTCACCCGGATCGGATCGGCCCCAGTGCCCTGGCGACCGTCCGCGGAAGCCAAAAATACCTTGTGCACAAGTTGTGCATGATCAAGCACATTTAGTTCAAATTATTTCAAACGAATTTTGAACGAATAGGAGCAAGCTCCATAGCCAAACGGTTTTGCATAGTCTTACTGATCAATCTATGCCAAATTAAAGTGTGTTCCATATGCATAGCACAATTTATAGAAGAAACATGTATTCTAACTAAAATTGAAACATATGATGAACATTCCAAACGAATAAGCATACAGTGTAAGTAATCGTTCCCAAGTTGAATGACAAGCAATACAAACCAAGTCTATTCCCTTTTTATCTTGGTATGTTTTATTATTACTTGGTATCGTTTGATCGGGGCAAAGAAGAGTGCACAATTTTAGGGTGTGAAGCTTGGAAGCAGGGCTAGCTAATCGGGATGGTAGCCACTCACTTAGATTATTGGAAGAAAGAAGGAAAGAGGCACTTCACGACTCCGCTCGCAAGCCACCTACTGCTCGTTCACCTGTATTACGAACAGCTCGATCAATACCTCTTCCTCTTTTCCAAATCTCGGAATTGAAGTTCAGTTCAATGAACGAAAATAATGAAAACCATCGAAACCGTTCAAGGAAAACAAGCAAATCCCAAAACCAACTCAAAGCACGAAAGCAACAAGCGACATCAAAAACCGAGGCAATAAAAGATAGCAGCGGAGAGGTCCCTCCTGACTCTGCCGCTAAGTCGATCCCGGGGGCACGGTCCACTGAATATGGGAATCGATTCCGAAGAAACAAATCCATAACGAGGACGAGTTCTTAATTCAATCTATCCCGATCGAACGATACCTTCTTGTGTTTCTTAGCCGCGCTCCTCGAATAGGAGGAACGGGGCGCTACACCCCGTTCTTCGGAGCGGTATGGACGTTATATTATGCAGATGCCCCGTTCTTCGGAGCGGTATGGACGTTATGCCTACACCTACCCATACGTACCAATGTTGTCCTCACATTGCATTCACTTAGATGGTTAGCACACCCTTTATTGTATTTATTTTATTCAGTATTCATATATATGGCATGCTTCTATGTATCTTGTTACGTCCCTCTGAGGACCTGGTACCTTTCCAGATTTGGACGAGGCATATTACCCCACAGTGTACGGCCCAGGACAGGAGACGAGGTACGCTACCACGGAGGAGCTAGAGGTGTTACCGTCAGAGTTTTCGTGATCACTTGGTAGGCCTTCTGCCTAGGATTGGGAGCATCATTATCTAGTTAGCCGATGCCCTAGTCATTACTCTTTTATCGATCATTTTAGTACTTTTATTTCGTCATAGTAGTGGGTTTGTTCCCACCAGACATTCTTGGTTGTACTATGACATTTGAGACTGGCGTTTATGTCCCAATATTTATTATTAGTACATTCTTGTTGTTTATTTTGTGGATGAGATTAGATTTACCTGTTGTTGATTGATATGGGACATGTTAGTATTTAGGACAGCGTAGCACTCTTCGTCAGGATCCATTAAATTGGGATATCCACGGAGACGTGACAGCTGGCTATTGCCACGTGGCCTGGTCCCGTGTACTTTTGGGACTGGGGCGTGACATGGTGGCTCTCTCCCGTGGGCCGTAGCTTTTTTCGTGGCTCTCTTCCATCTCAGTCTCAGGTAACACATCTAATTAATTTATGTCCTAATTTTTTTTAAATAATTTGATGGCACGTCTTAATTTGATTCATGCCTTAAATTAGATGACCCTTAATTGATTCATGCCCTAGATTAGAAAACAGCAAAACTAATATCAATCAATCACATATATGCATATATGCATGCATGCATGTTCATTGAACACCAACAATATACAAACAAGAAAGACCTTAATTACCTAGCTAGTTTGTATATATGTATGTAATAAAGACCTTAATTACCTATAAACCAGTGTCGACAAAACCGAGCCAGACCGACAGTTGAACCGAGTCGGATCGGATCTATTCATAAAATCGGTCCTGTCTGACTTGAACCGAATTTTTTTTAAAAACCGACGGTTTATTTCTGAACTGGTACAATTGAACCGGCCGATTTTAGTTTTAAAAAAAAACTCAATTTTTTTTTTCCACATGAGATTTGGATCATTTGGTACTTAGTTTGGTTTTAAGCGAACTTATACTAGCAAAACCAAACCAAACCAAACCAAACCATACATATTCCGAACCAAATCAAACCAAACTGAGAAGTAGATGTGGATATGTTACATTATATGGTAATCGTAAATGGTATATTTGAACTCCGATTGAATTCCGGTCCGACCTATACCAAAAATTTTCGGATCAATCGTGCGGTTCCACGGTTTTTAAAACATTGCTATAAACTCTTCCATTTCTTATACCCATTAAAATTTGTACAATATCAAAAAAAAAAAAGAAAAAAAAAGAAAAAAAAACTTTGACATCAAATTAGCATCCTCTCTTCATCCAATCCACGCTCCAAACAGCTTCACCTTCTTCTTTTTCCTCTCTTCCTCGATCGTCGCCACCGCCAGAGACGCCGCCTCCTCCTCCACCCATTCTCCTTCATGGCCACCTCCCCTCGCGACTACATCGATCATGGTGTAAGACCTCCGAAGCCCCTCCTTCTCGACGCAGCGGTAGAACCGGACGACGTCCTTGGCGCGAAGCCCCTTGCCCCTGACGAACCCGCTCCAGCCCCTGGTGAAGACGTAGCTCTGGCTGCTCCTCCAGTAGCAGTACCGGAACGCCCACGGCCTCCCCTCCCTGTCCCTGCACTCCACCACCAGCTCCTCCCCCTCCCCCGACGACACCTTCGGGAGGTGCCTCACCGCCTGCTTCTTCGGCACCACCAGCCTGTTCAGCTTCCCCACGTCGCTCCGGGTCAGCTCCTTCTCGAACATCTCCCTCACCTCGCATCCCTCCACCCTGTCCTTGCGTGCATTGTCGGCCGCAAGCCCGCGGATGAACTCGCCCAGCTTCGGCCGGTACGAGCCGTCCCTGATCATCGTGAGCACGTCGCCGGCCGAGTACTTGTCCTGGAAGTCGAGCTCGCGCGCGGTCGTCTGGTTGGTCTGGAAGTTGCGGCGGTGGAAGATCTTGGCGGCTGCGCTGTCGTAGGCCATGGCGGCGGCCTGCTCGGAGCGGAAGGTGCCGAGCCAAATGCGCTGGTGGTTGGCGTATATCTGCGCCCCCCAGTGCCCGTTGTGCTGCAGCACCACGCCCTTGGATAATGCCGTCCTCTGGTGGCGGCGGCGCCAGCTGGCGGTTGCAGCTTTAACAGCGGGGGCAATGCCGCTCGAGGCAGAGCCCTCCGCGGCTGCTGTGGCCACGGATATCGCGCTGCCTCCACCGTCCTCCTCCGTCGAAGGACGTAGCTTCGATTTCAGAAACCCTAAATCTTCTTCTCCCTTGCAAGAAGAAGAGGAGGAAGCCATGCAGAGAAATTGAATGTGGTGATTATGAGTTGGGTTTATTAGAAAAGAGAATTTGAATGATCAATATTTGAACGTTGGCGCATCTGTACAGATTTGGGTAGTGGAACCTGTTGGCAACTAATTTAGGTGCTAAATTAGGACAGGAAGACATTGGAATTTGAATGTTGGGAGTTGGCAATCATTATTCTCTCCAGAGTGCTCTGCGTGCATATATGCCAGATTTTTTCTCTGATTTTTTTTGCAAATTAATAGGATATGTGAGTTCCAAATTTAGAAACAGGCAGTCAGTCATTCAGGCATGCATGTAAAAGGCTGTAGGTCAAATTATTTGGGATGGGTATATTAGTGTCAGGTAAATTATAAATCTTTCATTTGGGTGTGATGTGTGATAACTACTAACTAGTTTGGACAATTTGCGTTAATTACTCATGTGTTTTATACTTATTATTTTTATTTTTAAACTAACTAAACAGATCATCTATATGTTTTATTATTACTATTATGTCTGTCTCCCGAAAATACTTACTTTTTATAGGATTATTTTATATAAGGGTACTTAGGTTTAGGACATAGTTAGATTATGGGTACTGGGTTTGTTCGTTTTAGTTTTTGGGTATTTTCGAACTTTTTTAGTAACGAACATTCGTCATTAAAAGTCTCATTTTGTCACTGAAAGCAAAATTTCGACACTAAAATGTGTCACTAAAAAAGTTCTGACTATCCAAACTCTAAAACGGACAAATACAGTACCCAAAGTCTAATTAGATCTAAACCTAGTACCCTTATACAAAATAATCCTTTTGTATAGAATTATTTTATATAAGGATACCATATTTAGGACTATTCCTATGTTTATACTGTATTTTGTCTCACGACGGGAAACCTCATGTTTTGGGGACCTGTCATTCTGAGTTCACTATAATTTCACATAGGTTTAAGAATATATATTGATATGTTATACGTATATATTTATTTGAATATTCTGGTACATTCATTTAAGGGTGTATTTGATTGCAAGATAGAAAATGCGTGAAAAATAAATTAATTCTACGGAATTATTTTACTATGAAAAAAATTGCATAGAATTTAAATTTTTTCATAATGGCAGTATTTGATTGCATTTATTTTCTCGTCGAAAATCAAATAAATTTCCACGAAAATTTTAATTTTGGTGTTTGATGGGCATTATTTTCCACGAAAAATAGTTAATTTTCATGGAAAATGTATTTTGCTATTTGGTTGCATTTTTCCATGAAAATTTTATATTTTCATTGAAAAACTTATATTTTCCACTTCTACAATACTCAATTCAACATTATATACTTGATATAGATATAATTTGGACAAACCTAGGAGACATTCAAAATGATTATACAATAATAATTCCACATTAATCCATCCCGAATCTCCACAATCATTCAACAAAAACCAAAAAATTACGTCAAGCAAACATAACAATAAACAATACTCAACTAACAGTCAAAAGAAGAAAGATCTTTTATCACAATGTTCAAGTTTGATAAATAGTCATTTCTTAACCATATCAAAAAAATATTCAACACATCCATCGTTCGAAAAAAAATTGCTAAAAAAAAACATCAACGGGGATGATCCCGTCCAAGCTTACGGTAGACCTATAATCGCCAGAACTCCAGATCTGTGATCTCAAGAAAGAACTTTTCTGCTTTTTCGCCCCCCTCAAACACTTGCATCAAATTCAATATGTCTCCTTGGTCAATGTCCATCTCTTTTAGCTTTTTCAAGAGTGCTTGTCCATTGACGTAATTTTGTGATGCTTGTTTGTCAAAAGCAACGACGATCATTTCGGAGGACTTTGCTATCTTCGCAAGGGCCAATGCAGCATGTTCCATTAGTTTTGTATGCTTTCATCGTTGTGGTGTACCCCCTTGAACCGGCCGCTGTGAATTCGTTGAATGACTTGGTTGTGTTTCCTTCAGATCATTTTTGTCTTCCAAGTCATCCATGGGTTCGTTTATCGGAGGGAAATTACTTTTCGAGACTGCTCGATCACCTGTCGCGACGTCGTTACCAAAGACCGTAAGCAAATCACAGTATCTTGGACACAATTTTCCCTTTATCTTCGCTCCATCAAGTTTCTCCTGAAAGTTGACATTAGAAAAAGCAAAGCTAAAAATCTAACAAATATAGACACAAATACGGAGAAGTTCAATGTTAACAACAGTAGCAATTAATTCCAGAACTCAAGTTCATGCTTTAATATACATGCTTTAACATATAGAACAAATAGCCCCTAAAGCATTGGATCAATTTATGTAGAGAGAATATAATTGATTTACTTTCAAGAGATAGGGTACATATATATAGGAGGAGACTAGCCTCCTCCTTATTTTCTATCCGATGTGGGACTAAATAAGTCTCTCATAACTCAATACTCCCCTTCAAGATGGACGATAGATATCAATCATCTCCGTCTTATTACAAAAGGTTTCTAAGTACTTCATTTACCTTGAAGTTGTTGATATTTGCATATGTAGACGGTGTTCAAACAAATGTGAGAATCATTGGAGGAGATATAGATCTATTTCCCATCACTATAAAGCTTGTACCAACCGTCGACATGAAGTCCATACCTTTTTGAAATAGTCATGGATCAACTTAGGATGTGTTACAACAAAATAAAACATTTCATGGGACCTGCAAAATCTTATAAAACCCATACAAGTTTCATGCAGTCTCAACTATTTGGCAACATGAAACTTGGGGATTCATCTGATCTCTTGGAGGTTTAGAGCATTAAAGAGCATTACCAAGAAGGTAGGTCTAGCAACCACCCATCTGTCCTACTAGATTTCATGAAAAGTCGTTCTCTTGCTCATAGCTACCTTCATCGAGATTTGGCACCATCATAGTCATGTTGGTTACCAGTCATTAGAACTTGTCAATTATTTTGTAGAAATTTCTTAAACTTCATACCAGTCCCCATTTAATGGGAGAAGGATTGAACTATGCTGATGACGGCAAGTAATATATTGAAATCAAACCTCATCAAACTTGTATATTTTATTATTCTACTAGGAAAGAATTTTAAATAGGTTATCACGTTTCTTTCATCAGTTCATGGGTTTGAGCTCAAAGGAGCTTCATAAGTCCATAACTTAGAAAATAGACAGTTTTTATTGTTGCCAACTAAACATACTTTTTGTAACGTCCCACAACCGTACGGTGCGTTACGCTGAGTCGGATTGAATGAGGCAATAACTGATTACATTTCAATTTGTCGGATTTGGGAACAAGTATTGATTTGAGTTGGTTTCATGTGCAGATCGCTAGCGGAGTTCGATAGAAATCAGGTGTTCGTTCAGAGCAGTACTGGGATAGCAGGATTTGGAGCGATAATGCCGTCTTCCTTAGTCCGATCGGTCGGATGATTTGGAGAGCACGACTTGCTCGCACGGTCATACCAGTTGAGTAGATCGTGCTTTACATCGGACCACGGGTTCAAGGGATCGGCCGTATCGGCAGGACATGATGCTTAACGGAATTAAACTTGGTGAGTGGGCTCTGTCCATTCTCCTCTACTCCTTCATGCCTAATAATATGAAAAATACGTAAAGGCTTGAGCACTCGGACTGGAACTTGAAAATCACTAAACTGAGGCGTGCATAGAGTGTACGTTGTTTGCTTGGATTGGATTGTGGATTGAATTGGTTTTCGCGTATGGATAGATGGAGCTAGAGTTGGAATATTACATTTGGGGCAGTTGGAGAGATGAATGGAATTATGCTTGGACAGTTGGAAATATATATATCTTGGTTGGAATATCGGGAATTCGGGCGAGCGAGCGAGCGTGCATCAATGCACGAGTATCACTTGGACGCTTTGTCAAGCAAAGCGTGCAGTTGTGGTTCGAAACCGAACAACTGCATCGGTGAGGGCATTATGCCACTGTTGGGGCATTGTGCCATGGGATTGTTTGAGCGAGGGGTGTTGCACCCAATTGGAAATACTGTGTCGAGAAGCGGCATTGTGCCTATGGAAATAACTTAAGATTTGTGCCTTGGGCAATATGTTGGAAGAATGGTTATGGATATTTGGTTGGATATTTGGTTGAACGAGTCTAGGATCATTTGGTGGGGCGAGAATGCTCAATCCTCTCGTCATACCTACTTGGTGTCTGTATGTCACGGACAACCTATGTCACACATGGTTTCTTCTCCTCGAACGGGATAGGCTCTGGGGCACTGGGACTGTTCAACCATGGAGGAGACAATGGTAACGCGTCTTAGACACGGTGCCGGTAGTTTGATACGACAAGACGGGTTAGATACCAGGCCTGGATCGGGTAGAACTGCCTATTAATTAGTCCGATCAACGTCCTTTATGGCTTGACCAGTGACTTCATATAGATAAGAGTTGGTTTGCTTTACTTTGGTTTGGTTTGTGCTTTCGCGTAGGCGGCTGTCGGCCACCTTGCCTCGGCAAGAGTGTGAATATCAATATTGGATTATGATTTTGGATTGAGGATGGAAATTGAGGCTTGGAAATGGTTCGATAGGTTCACGTGTTGCTTGGGTTTGAGTAGCACGGGTTGCATGCTAGTTTCCTTCGAGTTGGTTATATATTTCTTGCCAATTGGTTTGAGTTGAATGCTTGCATTGCTTAACTTGATTTACAACTTTCCTCAACATGTCATCCCTATGCCATGAAACGAATCTAGGATTCAACTAGAAAGATCACCATACAACTGTTTGCATTCACTATTTTACTTAGTGTCGTCTTAGACGAGTGGGTTACCCCGCTCACCAGTACGGCTGTGTATTGACCCACGTTTGTGGGCATTATTTCAGGTACGCAGGTGTAGTGGCGCTGCTTGGATATACAGGACATAATGTATGAACGGTAAGTACCTTTGTGGGCTAGAGAAAGAATAAGAGTATTACATTATCCTTTGTGGCATTTTATTTGGACCCGATCGAGAGCTTCGTTATATATACTCTGATGTGTGCTTGGTACACAATACTTGACTTTCGTTGTAACTTGGTTGTTGAGATGATAACTTTGGTATTTGACAATATCGCCTTGTGCGAGCGCAACTCCAGGCTCGTACGATATCACGTCCCAATGAGAACGATTGTCCTGCGGGAGCGCTGCAACGTGGTGATTCACGTTCAGCGGGGACTATTGGGCTTGCGGGAGATTGGGGCATGACATATTGGTATTAGAGTGCCTGGTTTATTTTCTCGGACTTGGTCCTTCGCTTCATCACAAACTCTAAATAGCTTCCGCATGTCGTTTAGCTCTTGGCTTTACTCGGTGCCGCATTGGATATTTCATACAATAAGTCTATATATTGCTGGTTGTGACTGTATGTTGTGCTTCGTTGCGTTGCTTTTGTTGGTTTTCGTTAGATCGCTTAGCATCATTAGGCGTTGCTTCATTCGTGTAACAAGTTGGGTGGCATTGTTACATTTGTGCAACAAGTTGAGAGGGTGTCGTTGCTTGGCTTGGCTTGTCGTTCAGGGAGTTTCTGATTGCATCAGTGGATCAGTTGGTTGGTAGACGAGATTGGTTATGCGGCATATTTTGAGTAGAAGCATTGGATTGAGTATGGATCATTGCACGAGTTGCTCGTGTAGCGAATGTGTTGGATATAGTTTAATTTTTGGCTGGGTATATCACATAGAGCATTGGTTGAGCAGGTTTGAGTTTGACTTGGGAATATCAGGATAAGTTTGCACGAGTTGCTCTTACAACAAATGTGTGGAACAGTTGGATATTGGGTTGGATTACTTAGAAGAAAGCTCGTTGAACGAGATTGCTCGTGTAGCAAAAATAACGGACGGGTTGAGAATAGCTAAAAATATTGAGAATGGAACATAGCACAAGTTGCATAACGAGATTGATAGAAATAGTTGGATGGTTCATGCATTGGCTGAGTTTTGTGTCAGACTTAAGTTAGGAATGACAGGATCATGCATAAGGGATGGTTCAAATGGATCTTGGATCAGTGCAAAGAAAACGTAATGCGAGTAGCGACTTGATTTGAAGTGGTATATGGGATACCACATAGTGAGCAAGGCATTGAAATATTTTGGATAGATATTAATGAAGATTGCCTCAACGGACTCGGGTAACAGGAATATAAGTTGGTGCACATCGGCTGAGTTGGAAAGAATGAAAAATGGAGCAAGCGAATATTGAGTTGAGCAATCGAGAACAGACTTGTGCAAATGGAAGTATCGTTGGACTTGAGAGATGGACGAGAATGGAATAAACAGATGGAAAGAGTGTTTGGAAATTTGAAGGATTGAGGCAGACAAAGTATTGAAAACAGTTGAGATCATTCAGATGGAAAGTTGAATAGCAGACTTCGCTTGCACGATTTGGAAGTTTGGTAGAGCATTCATTGATGCACAGAGAGTTGAGCATAGGGAACAAACGATTGGGATGCGCTTGAGCGAAGCGATGGGTGACTCGAAGGATAGCGAGCACGGACTACGAATTTTGTAAACACATTGGAGCTGTTGGTTGAGTAATGAAACACAAGCTGGTTTGGAGGGGCAATGCGATGGATTCGTACGAACTTGAAGGATTTTGGATATTGGTGCTCAGGAAGTTTGACTCAGGTTTTGCGAAAGTCAAAATTTGGCAAAATAGTGCAACGATGGTAGACGAATTCTTTGGAAGACATAAACAGACATGAGGTAAGTGTAGTTGATGTTGAGTCAGATTGGAAGTTAACTTGCAGTACTGAGGCAGATTGAGGCAACAAGTATAGGCAATATAGATTTAAGATTTATGTTGGAACTGATGCATGAGTCATTAAGAATGTGTGGACTAATCGGAACATAGAGAAATCAAGACAGGCTAAGGAATGGAGCGAGGGCAAGGGATTATAGCGGATGGACTTTTGAAGATAGCTAAACTAGAGAGCAACTTTGGAGCAAATCACTATACTTCCGAACAAGTCGGACGTGCACTGTGAAACATGGCATACGAATAAGAATTGGAGCAAGTCTTTGGTTTCAGAAATCATTGCAAGTGGTAGTGCAATAAGTCGAACATAGCAGTTCGGAAATTTTGATGGATTTTGGGCAGAACGACGGATTGATGGAAGACGGGTTCAGCGAGCGCAGTTCTCGAATTGTGGCTTGGATAGATAGAAAGACTCTAGGTGGTTAAGTTTGCTAAATGTTCAAGTTTGCTAAATAGTCATTTCTTAACCATATCAAAAAAATATCCAACACATCCATCGTTCTAAAAAAAATGCTAAAAAATCCATCAACGGGGATGATCTGGTCCAAGCTTACGGTAGACCTATAATCGCCAGAACTCCAGATCTGTGATCTCAAGAAAGAACTTTTCTGCTTTTTCGTCCCCCTCAAACACTTGCATCAAATTCAATGTCTCATTGGTCAATGTCCATCTGTTTTAGATTTTTCAAGAGTGCTTGTCCATTGACGTAATTTTGTGATGCTTGTTTGTCGAAAGCAACGACGATCATTTCGGAGGACTTTGCTATCTTCGCAAGGGCCAATGCAGCATCTTCCATTAGTTTTGTACGCTTTCGTCGTTGTGGTGTACCCCCTTGAGCCGACCGCTACGAATTCGTTGAATGACTTGGTTGTGTTTCCTTCAGATCATTTTTGTCTTCCAAGTCATCCTCGGGTTCGTTTATCGGAGGGAAATTATTCTCCAAAACTGCTCGGGTTCGCTTATCGGAGGAAAATTATTCTCCGAGCTACTTGATCACCTGTCGCGACATTGTTACCAAAGACCGTAAGCAAATCACAGTATCTTGGACACAATTTTTCCTTCATCTTTGCTCCATCAGATTTCTCGTGACATTTGAAAAAGCAAAGCTAAAAATCTAACAAATATAGACACAAATAGGGAGTAGTTCAATGTTAACAAAGCCTATAGCAACTACAAGGCAAACTAGTTCAATGTTAACAAAGTCAGTAGCAATTAATTCCAGAATTCAAGTTCATGCTTTAATATACATGCTTTTAACATATAGAGCAAATAGTCCCTAAAGCATTGGATCAATTTATGTTGAGAGAAAATAATTGATTTACTTTCAAGAGATGGGGTACATATATATAGGAGGAGACTAGCCTCCTTCTTATTTTCTATCCGATGTGGGACTAAATAAGTCTCTCGTAACTCAACATTCCCCCTCAAGATGGACGATAGATATCAATCATCTCCATCTTGTTAGAAAATGTTTCTAAGTACTTCATTTACCTTGAATTTGTTGATATTTGACAAATATGAGAATCATTGGAGGAGATATAGATCCATTTCCCATCACTATAAAGCTTGTACCAATCGTCGACATGAAATCCATACCTTTTTGAAATAGTTATGGATCAACCTAGGATGTGTTACAACAAAATGAAACATTTCATGGGACCTGCAAAATCTTATGAAACCCATACAAGTTTCTTGCAGTCTCAACTATTTGGCAACATGAAACTTGGGGATTCATAAAATTTCAAAATTGGTGATCCAACACTTGGCACCTAGATTTTTTTTTTTCATCCACGAGTTCTATTCCTTTAGGAATGCCTTTGCTTTGTGCTCTTTGATTTTGTGTTAGAGAGAATCCAAATCCCGGTAGCAATTTCTCTCATCTGATCTCTTCATCTAGTCTTGGGGGTTTAGAGGGTGCTCCTTATTTGCATGAGCTTAAAAAATATTACCAAGAAGGTAGGTCTACCTACCACCCATTTGTCCTACTCGATTTCATGAAAAGTCGCTCTCTTGCTCATAGCTACCTTCATCGGCACCATCATAGTCATGTTGTTTATCAGTCATTAGAACTTTGTCAATTATTTTGTAGAAATTTCTTAGACTCCATACCAGTCCCCATTTAAATGGGAGAAGGATTGAACTATGCTGAAATCAAACCTCATCGCAACTTGTATATTTTATTATTCTACTAGGAAAGAATTTTAAATGGGTTAACACGTTTCTTTCATCAGTTAATGGGTTTGAACTCAAAGGAGCTTCATAAGTCCATAACTTAGAAAATAGACAGTTTTTATTGTTGCCAACTAAACATACTTTTCACAAGCTTTCAAGTTTTCCACAGACCTTTTGCAAGTTCCATGACTTAATTAGGTTGCACTACGTTTCTTGTTGCCAAAACACAACCTTACTAAGACACATTTGGGATGGTGAGGCTTAGTTGTATATGTCTGTTGTTTGCCAACAATACATCTTGGTTGATGAAATATAAATGGATTTTATTCTCAAATGGAAATATATATGTGTGTTTTTAATCTCTCTGTCAGCTGGGTGAATTTTCTCAATCTCAATAAGCCGCGTTACTTTCTCTAGCCACATTACTTCCTCTTAAGCACTGGTTCCTTCATATTTTACACCGCAATAAGTTTTGTGTACATTTACCTCTGGTAGTTTATATGTAAGTGGATATGTAGAGAGAAAATAATTGATTGATTTACTTCTAAGGGAGGGAGTACATATATAAAGGAGGAGGCTAGCCTTCTCCTTATTTTCTATCCGATGTGGGACTAAATAAGTCCCCCATAACTCAACACCCCCCCCTCAAGATGGGTGATAGATATCAATCATCCCTATCTTGTTACGAAAGGTATCAAACTTTCTAGGACCTAAACCTTTAGTAAACAATCAGCTAACTGCTCCGCTGATTTCACATAGCTCAAAGTCAAAACTTTTATATTCAGCTGCTCCTTGATGAAGAACCGATCAATCTTCACATGTTTGGTGCGATCATGCTAAAATTGATTGTTTGCAATATCAATTGCTGATTTGTTGTCACACCAAAGTTGCAGAGAGTCTCCTCTAAACAAACATATCTTGGCCAACAAATTCTTCACCCACATCATCTCGTACAGGCTAACTGTCATGACCCTGTACTTGGATTCAGCTGTAGACCTAGCCACTACATCTTGCTTCTTGTTGCGCCAAGATACAAGATTGCCTCCAACAAAATACAGTAACCTGTAGTGGACCTGCGATCATCCATACAACTCGCCCAATCGGCATCACAGTAGCCTTCAACTCTCAGATGTCTAGAACTTCTGAACCATAACTCATTTTCTGGGCTTCTTTAATATACCCGAGAATTCTGCGAACTGCCTCCATATGTTGCTCCCTGGGATCATGCATATATCTACTCACCACACTCACGGCATAAGTAATATCAGGTCTCATATGACATAGATATATGAGCCAACCAACTAATCTTTAATATTGCTCCTTACTCACCGGATCACCACCCTCAGCACACAACTTGTGATTATGCTCAATAGGAGTAGAAGCAACCTTGTAACCCAGCATTCCTGTCTCTGAAACAAGGTCCAGAGCGTACTTTCGCTGAGAAAGTACTATACCCTTTCGTGACCTTATAATTTCAATCATGAGAAAGTACTTCAACTGCCCCAGATCCTTAACTTTAAATTTCTCTCTAAGCCTTTTCTTCAGCCGTAGGATCTCCTCAGTATCGTCTCTAGTAATTAAAATATCATCAACATTGACTGCAAGAACTAAACGAGTCTTGGAGTGCCTGTAAAACACAGTATGATCTCCATCGGACTACAAGGCTGAATATATCAAACCATGCTCTCGAAGACTGCTTTAGCCCATACAAAGACTTCTTTAATTTGCATACCTTCCCCATTGCTTGTTGTCATATCCCAATCTCCTGCAAGCTGGATCGTCCCTGCTGAACGTGAATCACCACAATGCAGCGCTCCCGCAGGGCAATCGTTCTCATCGGGACGTGATACCGTACGAGCCTGGAGTTGCGCTAGCACAAGGCGATGTTGTCAAACATCAAAGTTATCATCGAAACGACCAAGTTGCAGCGAAAGTCAAGTATTATGTGCCAAGCACACATCAGAGTATACGCAGAGAAGCTCTCGATAGGGTACAAATGAAATGCCACAAATGATAATGCCACAAAGGAGAATGCCACACTCTTGCTCTTTCTCTTGCCCCCAAAGGTACTTACCATTCATAATTATGTCCTTTATATCCAAGCAGCGCCACTACACCTGCGTACCTGAAATAATGTCCACAAATGTGGGTCAGTACACAGCCGTACTGGTGAGCGGTGTCACGCCCCAGTCCCAAAATATGTAGGACTAGGATACGTAAGCATGCTAGCCGCCTATATATATGGCAACTCCAATATATGGAAACCATAATACAAGCGTCTGCTGTATAATGAACAATAATTCACAAGTGGTATAACTAATCACAAGTCACAGGATAATATCTAAATCTCATCCACAGAAATAACATATACATGAATAACCAATAACCAGGTAAGTAGATCTCACTACAGAGTATCTAAAGAATGACAGTCGGATGGAAACAAATCCACTGCCAAATAGAATATAAAAGGAACCAGATACACACCATATAAGAACAACCTCTGACAATCACGAGGCTCGAAGAGAAGACCTCCCTGGAATATAAGTAGCCTGTCCGGATCTGCGCTCCCGCGTATACTCATAAACATCTACACCTGGAAAGGGACCAGGTCCTCAGAGGGACGAAACAAGATACAGAAAAATAACATGCCATGTATGTAAATACTGAATAAATAAATGGGGTGTGCTAACCATCTAAGTGAATGCAATTTAAAGACCTTGTAGTACGTATGGAAAAATGTAGGCTAGACATATGCTGACTTAATTCACCAATCGTCAGGACTGGCTAGTATATGCCACATATGCCCCCAGGTACATGGGTAGCAGGAATACCCCATCCTCCTCGGAGCATGGTAACGGGGATAACAAAAAAATAATACCCCATCTCCGAGAAGCATGGTAACAGGAATATACTATAATACCCCATCTTCGAAGAGCATGGTAACGGGAATAATATAAGGAGGGGGTGTCCCATACGCCTACTAGATGTCTTCCCCGCCCAATGTAGATATACAAGTCGTGAAAACGATGTGGACATCTCGAACTAAGATGCAAGTCTCTATAGAAATAATCAACTAAGCTAAATACCGTTACACGTGTAGCTCATACCGATGGCCAGTCGAGTATGAGGCACGCGTCCCTACATGAACTCACTCTGTGACGTGTAATGATACGTGTCAAGGCCTGGGAAGTCATACCAATAACTCAGCAACTTTAGGTGGGTCTACTAGACACTAGGTCAGATACAAATCCTAACGTCAATGCCTTCGTTGACTGCACCCGAGTTTTCTCGAACGCGCATATTTATATAATATTCAAATAAATAAACCTATAACTAAAATAACTGGATTTAATCAGTACAACAAGGTAAGGTATACTTGCCTGGCAAGAGAGCTGCAAAATATAACGTCCAGATGTCAAATACCAAAATTTAGAAACTATGGCCTCATAATAAATGTCTCCGGATGCTGAAATAAACATCACCAACAGTCTCAGAAAATATCAAATAGCTAGAAATGCCTGTCCTTAAGTCCAATTTGGACACAGGGGCAAAAATAACAGTTTTTGGTCAAAGCGGGGTCCACATGTGGGCCACTTTGCACCAAAAAATGTGTCAGGGTCAAAAGTCTCCAAATTTGCCAAACTTAGTGTCAACAAGTCCAGAACATCGATACGAACCCAACAGAATGTCCAGAACTGGATTCCGATGTGCCGATCACAAAATCGCCCGTCAAATGGAGCCTGTAGGGCCCACGATACAGGATTTTGTCAACGTTCTCAGAATCGAACCAAACTTGGGTCACAGGACCAGGGTATTGCTACGAGTCTGATGGCACAAGTTTCGTTTCTATCCGAATTGTATACACAAAGTTACAGCATGTTTCAGAACAGGCGGATACGGGACGTTGTCGCCGGATACGCGTTGATTCCGGTGTGCACGCACATCCAAATCAATTTTTGTGAAATCCCACACGTTCGTATCAACGGCACGCACGTTTTGGTGAAGACCGCGTGCGACCAAGTCATCCCGTTTGGCGGGGCGCACTCAGTTCCGAGTAAAAATGGGGTATTATTTTTCCTATTTTTGGATCGCGGTTCTCGATCGCCACAGGACGCGATGCACCGAGCGGGTTGCACGGGCATCGAGAGGGTTGCATAGCCTACGTGTCACAACTGACAGAATAAAAAATGGAACAACGAGGAGAGAGAACGGGTTACCTGAACAGGGCTCCGTAGAAATTGAATTGCGCGTGTCCGTGTGTCGATTCGACACAGGATTTGTATCCTGGACGTGTCCGGGCTGTGTCCGGCTGCTGTGTCCGGTCTGAGTCTAGTGGAGACTCGTCGGGGCTTCGCCGGAGGCGCTCAGGTGGAGCTCGTCGGTCAGCGGGGCATCCGGGCAGGGCACGGTGCTTCGGGTGCTGCTCGGGTCGTAGAGGCTGAGGAGGAGGAGGGGTGATTGGTCTCGGCCATGGGGGGTTCACGGTGAGGAGGAGGAGGAGTGGCTGTGGTCTCGGCCAGGGGGGAGAAGTCGGCCTGAGCTCGGGGACAGCGTCGAGCTCGAAGGGAGAAGTGGCGCTGGAGATGGTGGTGTTGGCGGTGGTGGGAAAATTGACTGAGGAAGAAAGGAAGGGCTGGGAGGGGGAGAGGGTGGCTAGGGCGGAGTGGAGGAGGATGAACGGAGGCGGCGAGGCGAGGGCGGCCGGAAGTGATGACGGGGCTGCTCGGGAAGTGGCGGAGGAGACGTGGGGGGGGAGGGGGGGCGACGCTGGCGGAGGGGAAAGGGTGCTCGGGGAAGAAGGAGGTGGAGAACAGGGAGGGGGTGGCGAGTGGCGGAGGAGGTCGGGAAGGGGCGGGCGGAGCTCTCCAGCGGGGTCGGCTCGCCGCGGGGGAGGCGGCTAGGTCAGGGAAAAAGGGGGGGAGGTTCTCGGTGAGGAGGAGGAGGAGGAGAGAGGAGGAGAGAGGAGCTGCTGCTCCGGCGGGGGTCGGCTCGCCGCTGGGAGGGGGAGGTCGGCTCGCCGTGGGGAGGGGGAGGTCGGCTGCTCCGGCGGGGGGGGGGGGGGGGGGTGGGGTAGCCGACGGCTAGGTTTAGGGTTAGGGTTAGGGTTTTCTTTTTATTTTATAGAATTAATTTAGGGGTAAAAAGATAATTTCACATTTAGGATATTTACAGGATATTTTCGGGTGGGTCCCGCCGCCAAATGGACGGTGCAGGTTCACCGGCCAATAGGAGGCTGACACCTCACACAAAAGTTTGCAGAAAAGTCCCTGTAATTTCATAAATTGTATAATGGTCCTATTTTGGGAAATTGTACAATTACAAAATTGTCTGGGAAAAACACCCATTTCCTGAAAATGCTAAAATTCACAGAATTGAAGGGAAAAGCTGTGTGAGGGCCCTGGGGGGATGGGGGTGAGTCTGGGCAGGGACTGGGCCTGGTTTTTTTTGGGTGATACGGGCCATCGTATTAATTAATTAATAATTAATGCGCACGGTGTTCTCTAATTATTTAAAGGCAGGTAGGACCATAATTTTAGTGCGGTGTCAATATACTAAATGTAGTATACTCAATGTAGAATATTAACATATTTTTGTCTGGGCAAAATAGGTGCATGTTGGGCCTCTAATGTCTGTTGGAACAAAGATGGGTACAGGTCTGGGAATTTAAATACGTACGTTTGTAACGATATTTGTGCGTCTAAAACGAGGCTCAAAACAGAGTATCTGGGAGTTGCACAAAGTGCAGGAAAATAGACTAGCATGTCTAGGAGAGGTATAAGAACTTCGTTTGGGGATAACAGTCAAGGTAAAGCTCCAAATAATTCGGTGATGGACAGGTGCACAAATTAATAGGATATGTAAGCAAAATAATTTAAAATATTGCAATAAATCCTAAAATGCTGGAAATATTCCTAAAATGCTGGAATCTGGTCAAGGGGGTTTACAATCTACCCAACTTATAAGAATTTCTTCCTCGAAATTAAAAACTAAGCCATGGTAGAAGTCAAAGACGGCATAAGATATAATTTAACAAAGTAATTTATATCTTTGTTTACGAATAGGCTCGAAAAACGTTTACGCATGTCGTTCACACGTTTCCAAGTAGATTCTCCTGGCGCGCTATGCTTTCAGGCCACGCGGACCAAGGAAATAGACTGTTTCCTCAATACTTTTTCTCGATGATCAAGGATTCCCATGGGTTGCTCTTGATACGACATGCTCGGCCTAATGGTGATCTCCGAATGGTTGAGAACATGACTGCTGTCTGTCATATATCGCCTGAGTTGCGATACGTGGAATACTTCAAGTACTCCTCAAATAAAGGTGGTAGCGCAAGTTGATATGCCACTACTCCTACTCTTTCCAACACGTCAATGGTCCAAAATACCTTGGACTCAATCTTGCTGCGTCCTCCGAATCGAATGGTGCCTCTAGTAGGTGAGATCTTGAAGATGACATGATCGTCCTCTTTGAATTCCAAGGGACGATGATGACGGTCTGCCCACTACTGTTGTCTGTCTTGCACTTCTCACAAGTGTCCTTCATTTACTTAACTGTCTCTACGGTGTTGACCACCAACTCTGGTCATGCGAATCCTTGTCTTGGTAAAATGCTGACTGGTATGCCGTGCAATCTTACGATTTGTCTCATATATAAGTTAGCTAAAGCTTCTGCAGACTGGCCAACTCTAAAGGTAAAAAATATGCTGACTTGGTGAGTCGGTCCATAGGAATTCTGGATCCTTACAAGTCGACCTAGTCATAGGTGTTGTTATCCATTCAGGAGTCAATCAATTGTCTATCCGGGTGAAATCTATTTAGACTCCTGACAACAAAATGATACATTCTTTATCGTAATACTTGAGTTCTGAACTTGACCCAAGTTACATGGCAAAAATAAAATTTCATGCTGTCATAGCGATGCACGTATCAGGAACGCAATAAAACGTAGGTAGGTAGCGAAGGGTCATTCTAAAGGTAGCACTGTTTATATACTGAAATCAAATCTAATAATAGGGTTTGGTAATTACCCAAGAAACAAACAGAAATGGCTACAGAAACAGTACACTATTTGTATTTATACTAAGCACGAGGTTTCGTTTTTCCAAAATAAGGGAAGACGGAAAACAATAATCAAGAGTTCAAGAGGGAGGTAATAGATTTAGAAGTATGGGGATTCAAGGCGTTTAAAGAATTCTAATGGGAATTGTCAAGATAGTTGTGGATTAAAATCCTATTCTGGTAATCCCTATTCACATATTCGTATTAGCACAGTTATGTAGCTGATACGATATGCTCAAACATATCTAGAGGGCAAGTACATCCGTCTACTAATCACTATATATCTCAATCCACGTAAAGTAGTTAAGCGAAGGGCGAACCAAGTGTACTATGGTTGATCAGACCGTAATACACTGATTCTGAAATGTATTAGTGTAGTACTCCAATAATACATATATTATGACCAAGCTTGATAAAGAATAAGCTTGCAAAACTAGGCTATAGTAGCAGTATAAGTCAAGGTAGTATAGTAAATATAAGTACGCTAGATTATGATGTGAGAAGTACAAAACAATTCAAATTCACAAAAAGACAAAGACTCTACAATCTCTACAGTTATTATTCTAACTCCTACTCTAAGACGCTAGTTTGACCAAAAAGAGGTATGGCCTTCTAAGTTCTACAATCTTAATATACACTATAGGTTGTTGGCCTAAAACAGAGATTTCAAGAAAGTCCGCGTAAAGTAGGGGTTTGAGGTTAACTGCGTAAAGCAGAGATAAAATAATTTGGCGTAACGCATGGCTTCAGAGCTATCCGCGTAAAACAGAGAAGCGTAAGGTAGAGCTTCAGAGTTGTCCGCGTAAAAAATCTGTGCGTAAAAATCTGCGCGTAAATATCTCCTGCGTAAAGTCTAGCATACGTTGCAGCGTAAAGTTGTACGAGAAACTCATGAGTTTATTAGTCAAAATTAGTGAATCCTGATATCTGACAAAAGTACTTGCACAACGATCGAGTGGACGGTTTGATGATGAATTTGCACGAGGACCCAGGTTGTCGTTTAGTGACTTTATTGGATACAAGTCATATACGCTTGAGGTGAGACAAAATCAGATGTCCTGTCAAAAGCTGTTTCTTTTTGCACAGGGCTCGAGGCGTATCTCTGCCTTTAATGCACAAGATTTGGTTATGCCTGGGGAAGCTAAGGCTGTAACAATACGCTCACATCCTATCCTTAGGTTACGCCTAATCAGGTTACTCTACGCTAGTTATCTATTATTCATGAATCACCAGGTTTACGCAGGGCAGTTACCTACATGGCTTGCATGACGTGTCATACGCAGGATAAGGAATACTAAGGGAATGTGGGTAGTAGTTGTTATAACTGCAGCGTAAATGAGATAATCTTCTGCATAATTTGGCTTTTATGCCAACAAGAAAGTCATTTGGCTTTTACGCCAACTAGGCAGTTTGTTTGGCTTTTATGCCAACAACAGTCAATTGGCTTTTACGCCAACAAGGGTAAAGGGTCTCTGGCGTAAAACTGGGTTTATCCAAATATAGGATGAGGTTTCAGTCTTAGTATTTAACCTTGGATTTCTATTAGTTCCTTAAGACTAGGGTCAACACTATGGTCAATTCTCTAACTAATCCTAGTAGTGTTTATACTAATCTCAAGTCATACATAAATACGTCAAGGGACAATGGTAAGTTAATCTATAGGTAGTGATGCTAGGGTTCATTAGGTAATATGGAAGGCTAGGGTTCATTTGGTATCCTAAACTTAGGGATGTGTCAAAGTCCTAGTTGTATTCTAAGTAGGAATATTACCCTAAGTATCATTCTATCAACAGGGATTCCTCTACTCTAGCAGGGGCTATACTCAAGGAATTATCAGGGAAGCACATGAATCAAGCAGGATGCAATTTATTCAAATAGAATGGATTGGAAGAAGGATGAGTCATAGTCAATTGGATGAGATCCTATGCTCTAATCCTAGGTGCAGGCTTGCTCGGTACAGTAACGTAATCGAGACAATATGCTCTGACCTGCATGGGCCACCACTAAAAACATGTCACGCCCCAGTCCCAAAATATGTAGGACTAGGACACGTAAGCATGCCAGCCGCCTGTATATATGGCAACTCCAATATATGAAAACTATAATACAAGCGTCCGCTGTATAATGAACAATAATTCACAAGTGGTATAACTAATCACAAGTCACAGGGTAATATCTAAATTTCATCCACAGAAATAGCATATACATGAATAACCAATAACCAGGTAACTAGATCTCACTACAGAGTATCTAAAGAATGACAGTCGGATGGAAACAAATCCACTGTCGAAATAGAATATAAAAGGAACCAGATACACACCATATAAGAACAACCTCTGACAATCACGAGGCTCAAAGAGAAGACCTCTCTGGAATATAAGTAGCCTGTCCGGATCTGCGCTCCTGCGTATACTCATAAATATCTACACCTAAAAAGGGACCAGGTCCTCAGAGGGACGTAACAAGATACAGAAAAATAACATGCCATGTATGTAAATACTGAATAAATAAATGGGGTGTGCTAACCATCTAAGTGAATGCAATTTAAAGACCTTGTAGTACGTATGGGAAAATATAGGCTATACATATGCTGATTTAATTCACCAATCGTCGGGACTGGCTAGTATATGCCACATATGCCCCCAGGTACATGGGTAGCAGGAATACCCCATCCTTCTCGGAGCATGGTAACGGGGATAACAAAAAAACAATACCCCATCTCCGAGGAGCATGGTAACAGGAATATACTATAATACCCCATCTTCGAAGAGCATGGTAACGGGAATAATATAAGGAGGGGGTGTCCCATACGCCTACTAGATGTCTTCCCCGCCCAATGTAGATATACAAGTCGTGAAAATGACGTAGACATCTCGAACTAAGATGCAAGTCTCTACAGAAATAATCAACTAAGCTAAATACCGTTACACGTGTAGCTCATACCGATGGCCAGTCGAGTATGAGGCACGCGTCCCTACATGAACTCACTCTGTGACGTGTAATGATACATGTCAAGGCCTGGAAAGTCATACCAATAACTCCACAACTTTAGGTGGGTCTACTAGACAATAGGTCAGATACAAATCCTAACGTCAACTCCTTCGTTGACTGCACCCGAGTTTTCTCGGACGCGCACATTTATATAATATTCAAATAAATAAACATGTAACTAAAATAACTGGATTTAATCAGTACAACAAGGCAAGGTATACTTGCCTAGCAAGGGAGCTGCAAAATATAACGTCCAGATGTCAAATACCAAAATTTAGAAACTATGGCCTCATAATAAATATCTCCGGATGCTGAAATAAACATCACCAACAGTCTCAAAAAATATCAAATAGCTAGAAATGCCTGTCCTTAAGTCCAATTTGGACACAGGGGCAAAAATGACAGTTTTCGGTCAAAGCGGGGTCCACATGTGGGCCACTTTGCACCGAAAAACGTGTCAGGGTCAAAGGTCTCCAAATTTGCTAAACTTAGTGTCAACAAGTCCAGAACGTCGATACGAACCCAACGGAATGTCCAGAACTGGATTCCAATATGGCGATCACAAAATCGCCCGTCAAGTGGAGCCTGTGGGGTCACGATACGGGATTTTGTCAACGTTCTCAGAATCGAACCAAACTTGGGTCATAGGACCAGCGTATTGCTACGAGTCCGATGGCACAAGTTTCGTTTCGATCCGACGAGTATACACAAAGTTACAGTGTGTTCCAGAACAGGAAGATACGGGACGTTGTCGACGGATACGCGTTGATTCCGGTGTGCACGCACATCCAAATCAACTTCTGCAAAATCTCGCACGTCCGTATCAACGGAGCGCACGTTTCGGTGAAGACCGCGTGCGACCAAGTCATCCCGTTTGGCGGGGCATACTCAGTTCTGAGTGAAAATGGGGCGTTGTTTTTTTCTGTTTTTGGATCGTGGTTCACGATCGCCACAGGATGCGATGCACCGAGCGGGTTACACGGGCATCGAGAGGGTTACATAGCCTACGTGTCACAACTGACAGAATGAAAAATGGAACAACGAGGAGAGAGAACGGGTTACCTGAACAGGGCTCCGTGGAAACTGAATTGCGCGTGTCTGTCTGTTGATTCGACACAGGATTTGTGTCCTGGACGTATCCGGGCTGTGTCCGGCTGCTGTGTCCGGTCTGAGTCCAGTGGAGACTCGTCGGGGCTTCGCCGGAGGCGCTCAGGCGGAGCTCATCGGTCAGCGGGGCATCCGGGCAGGGCACGGTGCTTCGGGTGCTGCTCGGGTCGTCGAAGCTGAGGAGGAGGAGGGGTGATTGGTCTCGGCCATGGGGGGGTTCACGGTGAGGAGGAGGAGGAGTGGCTGTGGTCTCGGCCAGGGGGGAAGAAGTCGGCCTGAGCTCGGGGACGACGTCGAGCTCGAGGGGAGAAGTGGCGCTGGAGATGGTGGTGTTGGCGGTGGTGGGGAAATCGACGGGGGAAGGAAGGAAGGGCTGGGAGGGGGAGAGGGTGGCTAGGACGGAGTGGAGGAGGATGAACGGAGGCGGCGAGGCGAGGGCGGCCGGAAGTGATGACGGGGCTGCTCGGGAAGTGGCGGAGGAGACGGGGGGGGGGGGGGCGACGCTGGCGGAGGGGAAAGGGGGCTCGGGGAAGAAGGAGGTGGAGAACAGGGAGGGGGTGGGGGTGGCGAGTGGCGGAGGAGGTGGAGGAGGTCGGGAAGGGGCGGGCGGAGCTCTCCAGCGGGGTCGGCTCGCCGCGGGGGAGGCGGCTAGGTCAGGGAAAAAGGGGGGGGAGGTTCTCGGTGAGGCGGAGGAGAGAGGAGCTGCTGCTCCGGCGGGGGTCGGCTCGCCGCTGGGAGGGGGTGGTCGGCTCGCCGCGGGGAGGGGGAGGTCGGCTGCTCCGGCGAAGGGGGGGGTAGCCGACGGCTAGGTTTAGGGTTAGGGTCAGGGTTTTCTTTTTATTTTATAGAATTAATTTAGGGGTAAAAAGGTAATTTCATATTTAGGATATTTACAGGATATTTTCGGGTGGGTCCCGCCTCCAAATGGACGGTACAGGTTCACCGGCCAATAGGAGGCTGACACCTCACACGAAAGTTTGCAGAAAAGTCCCTGTAATTTTATAAATTGTATAATGGTCCTATTTTGGGAAATTGTGCAATTACGAAATTGTCTGGAAAAAACACCCGATTCCTGAAAATGCTAAAATTCACAGAATTGAAGGGAAAAGCTGTGTGAGGGCCCTGGGGGGATGGGGGTGAGTCTGGGCAGGGACTGGGCCTGATTTTCTTGGGTGATATGGGCCATCGTATTAATTAATTAATAATTAATGCGCACGGTGTTCTCTAATTATTTAGAGGCAGGTAGGGCCATAATTTTAGTGCGGTGTCAATATACTAAATGTAGTATACTCAATGTAGAATATTAACGTATTTTTGTCTGGGCAAAACAGGTGCATGTTGGGCCTCTAATGTCTGTTGGAACAGAGATAGGTACAGTTCTGGGAATTTAAATACGTACGTTTGTAACGATATTTATGCGTCTAAAACGAGGCTCAAAACAGAGTATTTGGAAGTTGCACAAAGTGCAGAAAAATAGACTAGCATGTCTAGGAGAGGTATGGGAACTTCGTTTGGGGATAACAGTCAAGGTAAAGCTCCAAATAATTCGGTGATGGACAGGTGCACAAATCAATAGGATATGTAAGCAAAATAATTTAAAATATTGCAATAAATCCTAAAATGCTGGAAATATTCCTAAAATGCTGGAATCTGGTCGAGGGTGTTTACAAGCGGGGTAACCCATTCGTCTAAACCGACACTAAGTAGAATAGTGAATGCAAACAGTTATATGATGATCTTTCTACTTGAATCCTAGATTCATTTTATGGCAGAGGTATGACATATTAAGAAAAACTGTAAAACAGGTTAAGCATGCAAGCATTTAACTCAAGCCAATATACAAGCAAATATATCTAACTCAAAAGGAAACTAGCATGCAAATCATCCTACTCAAACCCAAGCAACACGAGAACCTACCGAACCATCATCCAAGCCTCAATATCCATCCTCAAATGATACCACAATCCAAGCCTTATTATTCCTATCATCGAAAATGCACACTCTTGCCAAGGCAATGTGGCCGCCGCCTACGCGAAAAGCACAAACCAAACCAAACCAAAGTAAAGCAAACCAACTCTTATCTATATGAAGTCACTGGCCAAGCAATAAAGGATTAATCAACTGCAGTCCTACTCGATCTAGCGCTGAGTATCTAGCCCGCCTGGTTGCATCGAACTGTCGGCATCGTACCCAAGGCACATTGCCATTTGTTTCCTCCATGACCAAACGGTCCCGGTGTCCCGGAGCATATCCCGTTCGAGAAAATGAAACCCTGTGTGCAACGGGTTGTCCGTGATCGATGCTGACACCAAGTAGGTATGACGAAAGAATCGAGCATTCTCGCCCCACCAAACGATCCTAGCCTTATCCCAACCAACTATCCATAACCATTCTCCAACTTATATCCCAAGGCACCATCTCAAGTTATCCCATAGGTATTATGCCGCTTCGACACAATGCTTCAATTGGTGCAACACCCCTCACTCAAAAAAATTATGTGGCACAATGCCCCAACAGTGGCACAATGCCCTCACTGATGCAGTTGTCCGACTTTGAATCATAACTGCATGCTTTGCATGATAAAGCGCCCAAATGATACTCGTACACGGATGCACGCTCGCTCGTCCGCCCGAATTGCTTCGATGTTCCAACCAAGATGATCCACTCAAGCTCTAACTGCCTACTCAAGCTCCAACTGCCCAACACAAAACCAACTGAAGCCATAAATTATATCCAACCAAACGACGCACACTCTATGCATGCCACATTGTAGTAATTTCTAAGTTTCAGTCCAAGTGTTCAAGCCATTACGTCTGTTCTATATTATTAGGCATAAAGGAGTAGAGAAAAAGGGACAGAGCCTACTCACCAAGTCTGATTCAGTCAAGCACCCTGTCTTGACGATACGTCCGATTCCTTAAACCCGTGATCCAATACAAAGTACGATCTACTCAATTGGTATGACCATACGAGCATACTGTCACGCCCCGATCCCGAAAGGGTCGGTCGTCCTCGCTGGATCCTTTACGGAACAGATTCGTCCTCGCTTTGGGGCATGATGCCGTACGAGCCTGGAGTTGCGCTCGTACAAGGCAAGAACTTGCAGTTATAGGAACCCATTTTGAAACACACTTTATAAAACACATTCACAGAGATTTGAACACAGTGCAGGAAGAAATATACTTTTTTATTGATAAATTAGAGTAATTTACATAGAGTTTACATTGATGCGCCTCTCGGCTACTTGATTTGCATTACAAAAGATAACTCAAAAGGCAGGGCGCGCTCCATCAGATAGTCCACGTCGTTTGTACATTATGCCCTTGTATAGATTGAAAGTCCAAGCCTCCAAAATGATCTGACTCCAACTATACTTCAAAATAGAGGTGCTCCTAACGCCTCCTCGTCTATCCACTAGCGTTGCACCGTCTGAGTGCCTGAAATAGTTGCCCACAACGTGGGTCAGTACTCAACTTGTACTGGTGAGCGGGATGAACCCACTCGACTAAATCGACACTAGCTTATTAGGGGCGAGCATGCATTAAGATGACTTCTATAAAGAGGCAAGTGAATTCAATTCATATCAGTTGCATGTTTTGATAGGAATGAAAATAACATAGGGTCCAACCAGTGCATCGATTGCTTACTCAATCGATGCACGCCTTCCCTGCACGAAACACAAGTATACTTACCATCTGTACAAGACAATAAATTAGCATGTGTTCTATTCTATGCGGTCATTGGTGTGATCGACACCTTAGGGACATATTTCAAGCATTAGCGGTGCGCCCTATCAGCCCGGGTAGCAAGCCCTGCTGGAGGTCCCGCAATGCATCGTGACGAGCACGAATCAAATATTTCCCTCCGGATCGATACGGTTCCAGTGCCCCGGAAAGCCGTTTCGAGGAAATGCCAAACCTTGTGCACAAGTTGTCCCAGACCATGCAAATGCATGAACAATTCATATATCATACAATGCATCGATTGAAACAAAAGAAGTTAAGCAGCAATATATATCTCATGCAACAGTTCATATTTTCTCAACGCGGTGTTCCGATTTTGATATCCCATAGGTCCAAACTCCGTTCGAGGCACTAGGCCGCCACCAACAACCAATCTCCATTATAAACAAACTCAGTTATAAGGTGTGCAAGCATATAGAAATATTAGTCTACAAATCCCCTGTTCCTTTCTTAGTGGCTGGCATGCATTATGGCAAAGGGTTTCCTAGGCGTCCAACCGGGCATCATCGAGTGAACGTTTGAAACATTAAAGATGTTGGCGTGAAAAAGTAGGAAAGAAGGGTCCAAACCACTCACTGGTTAAGGAAAAGGTAGCTGAAACAAAGATTCCCGCCTAGCGACGATCAAACGTCAGTTACGCGGACCTGCACAGCACGAGCACCAATTAGAATCCTGCCTATCCTTCCTTGCCGAACTCCCCAAGAATCAAATCTCTAAACGATAAAACCAGCAGCGAAAACCAAGCAAATCGAAAGCAACACCAAATCAAATCCCAAAGCGGCAATCAAGAAAACCAAGCAACCAAACACGAAAACTATTGGACTCATTTCAATAGAGGCCTTTCCATGAGTTGGAAAGGATCATCGCATTTTGTCCGTGGCAAGAAGATGCCGAAGATCTAAGCTACGACTTAGACAGACTAGCCACAAGCCCAATTACGTAGTGCACATCCCGGTCGGATCGGGATTTGAGGCACTACATAATATACCACTAAGAAAAATTTTCGACCCAAAACTTAAGAACAAGGCCGACCCAAAACGTAAGAACAAGGCCCTACCTCCGATTGAATGAACAATGAAGGATACTTCTCCTTCATCTCCGATTCTAACTCCCACGTTGATTCCCCAACAGAATGGTTCCGCCACAGCACGCGAACCAAGGACATCGTACGGTTGCGAAGTACTTTTTCCTTACGATCCAGAATCTGCGCCGGCTCCTCTGAGTATGACAAATCCGTGCGCAATTCTAATTGTTCGAAGCTGACCACATGACTAGGGTCATGCACATACTTCCGGAGTTGGGAAACGTAGAATACGTCATGCACTTCTGCCAAGGTGGGAGGTAGTGCTATCCTGTACGCCACAGCTGCAACTCGTTCCAGTATCTCAAAGGGGCCGACAAACCGGGGACTCAGTTTGCCCTTCACGCCAAAACGCATCACACCTCGCATCGGCGTCACTTTCAAGAAGACATGATCCTCGACCATGAATTCCAAAGGCCTTCTATGTGCATCAGCATAACTTTTCTGTCAGCTCTGTGCTGTGCGGAGTCTTTCCCGAATCAAGCAAACTTTCTCAACTGCCTGCTCTACCAGCTCTGGCCCGAGTACCTGCCGCTCGCCGACTTCGTCCCAACAGATTGGAGATCGACACCTTCGCCCATATAGTGCTTCGTACGGTGCCATCTGGATGCTTGATTGGTAGCTGTTGTTGTACGCAAATTCTGCCAATGGAAGATGCGTGTCCCAACTAGTCTTTAAATCAATAGCACACAGCCGTAACATATCTTCAAGTATCTAATTTGTCCTCTCTGTCTGTCCGTCCGTCTGCGGGTGATATGCGGTACTGAACTGTAGCTTGGTCCCCAAAGCAGCTTGTAGACTAGTCCAGAAACGAGATAAGAAGAGTCCGTCACGGTCAGAGACGATTGAGGCAGGTACTCCGTGTAATCGGACAATCTCATCTATGTAAATTTGTGCTAACCGATCGACGCTCCAAGTAACTTTTATGGGAAGAAAGTGGGCTGATTTTGTTCTACCACGTAAACCCAGTTCAAGATGGAGTGGTGCCAGCTGCACTCCTTGATGCCAAACTCGAAATTCGATGCCCATCGCCTCAAGATCTCGAAGTAAACGGTTGTCTATAGATAACGAGCCTACGTGCTTCCGACTCAGAGCATCAGCAACGACGTTTCCCTTGCCCGGTGTATACGCGATCGTTAGGTCATAGTCCTTAATCAGTTCTAGCCAACGCCGCTGCCGGAGGTTCAATTCCCGCTGGGTGAATAGGTACTTGAGGCTCTTGTGATCGGTAAAGATTTTGCAAGCAACACCATAAAGATAATGCCTCCACAACTTCAGAGCAAACACGATTGCCGCCAATTCCAGATCATGCGTCGGGTAGTTTTTTTCGTGCGGCTTCAGTTGCCTGGAGGCGTACGATATTACCTTGTCCCTCTGCATGAGCACACACCCTAAGCCGAGTCCTGAAGCATCGCTGTATATCTGAAACTCTTCTACCCCATCTGGAAGTGCAAGAATCGGAGCTGAAACAAGACGCCGCTTAAGTTCCCGAAAGCTGGCTTCGCAGTCATCACCCCATTCGTATGCAATCCCTTTCTGAGTAAGGCGAGTCATAGGCGAGGCCAGTTTAGAGAAATCCTTCACGAACCTACGGTAGTATCCCGCAAGGCCCAAAAAGCTTCGAACTTCGCTGGCTGACGTAGGTTGTTTCCAATCCACCACCGCTTCTATTTTCTTCGGGTCTACGACGACGCCTTCGGCCGAGATGACATGACCAAGGAACGCCACGCTGTTCAACCAGAACTCACACTTGCTGAGCTTAGCGAACAACTTATGTTCTTGTAATGTCTGCAGCATGATCTTCAGGTGTTCCTTGTGCTCCGCCTCGTTCTTGGAATAGATTAGTATATCGTCTATGAACACGACTACAAACTTATCCACAAATGGTCGAAATACGCGGTTCATCAGATCCATGAAAGCTGCAGGGGCGTTCGTCAAGCTGAACGACATCACGAGGAACTCATAGTGTCCGTAACGGGTTCTGAAAGCAGATTTTTGAATATCCTCTGATTTGATTTTCAACTGGTGATACCCTGACCTGAGATCAACTTTAGAGAAAACTCTTGCACCTTGTAACTGATCAAACAAGTCATCTATTCTTGGCAATGGGTACTGATTCTGCACGGTCGCTTTATTCAGTTCTCGGTAGTCAATACACAGCCGCATGGATCCATCCTTCTTTTTCACGAACAACACCGGAGCGCCCCACGGAGAAAAGCTTGGACGAATGTATCCTCGGTCCAACAGATCTTGCAACTGAACTTTAAGTTCCTTAAGCTCTGCTGGGGCCATGCGATAAGGTGTCTTTGATATCGGTCGCGAATCCGGAAAAGTGTCAATGCTGAATTCGATCTCACGATCAGGAGGCATTCCAGGCAGCTCGTCTGGGAACACGTCGAGAAAATCTGCAATGACTTCAGCCTGAGCTGCATCTACACATTCCCGCCGGGTGTCTCGAACAGAAGCTAAGTACCCTTCACAGCCCGAATGCAACATACGCCTAGCCAAAATTGCTGATATCACCATTGCCGTCTTCGGTGCAGCGCTGCACGAATAGTAGAAGTCTGCCTCGCCGGATAGACGGAATACGACTCGCTTCTCCGCGCACTCGATTGTTGCATGGCAAGCACCCAACCAGTCCATACCGAGAATAATATCATAATCCTTGATGTCTAGTACAATGACATCTAAGGAAAGCTTCCTTCCTCCGATGCAAATGTAACCATCCCTACAGATCGCATGGGTGGGCATATCGACTCCCGAAGGGGTACTTACGCAGAGGTTCATATTTAAAGCAGTAGAAGCTAATTTATGCTCAATAGTAAAATCAGTAGATATGAAACTATGCGTAGCACCTGAATCGAATAAGACTCTAGCGGGTAATTCTCGGTATAGTAGAGTACCTATTACAACAGTGTCGGATACAGATGCCTCATCCCGAGTCAATGCATAGACTCGGCCCTGAGCACCCTGGCGTTGTGGATTCACTGGCACAGCATTGGCATCACTTGCTGGAGGCCCTTTGTTTTAATTTCCATTATTCTGATTCGGCTTGCCCTCTCTGCAGTTAAACTGTTTGTGACCCAGGCGATAACATTTGAAACATCCTTGAACCCGACATTCATTCACTTTATGCCCTGATTTGCCGCACCGGCTGCAGTTCAGTGATTGGGATTGGCCCCTATTATCAGACGTATGCGAACGCTTGTGTGCTCCAGACCCTCCCGTTTCATGAGGACGTTTATTGTTATTGGTACGGGGGGTTTGCACCTCGGCCTTTGGGAGAGGGCGTCCAAAGACCCGTTCGCTGTTCAGAGCCACTTCGTAACATTTCCTGTATGTTTGGCATTTTTGGTTGATGACGTCCCTACGCAAATCGTCATTCAAACCCTTCTGAAATTGATAGCACCACGCCTGCTGATTAGGCAAGAAGTGCCCTGCAAACTTAGCCAGTTTAGCGAATACTGAGTCGTAATCGTCAACAGACAAACTTCCTTGCACCAGATTACTGAAGTCGTCTTCCTTTTGTTGACGCATGGCTCGGGGAATATATTGTTCAATGAAGGCCGATTTGAACATTTCCCAAGTAATTTTACAGTTGGAATTGGCATCATAAATCCCTTGCTTCGTGGCTTCCCACCAATCATGCGCACGCAGTTCCAGCTGAACCGATGCACAAGCCACTCGCATGGATCTCCTGATGCCAACCAGGTTGAAGAGTCCTTCCAGCTTAGCAATCCACCCCAACACCACGTTCGGCTCCGCTCGTCCGTTGAACGTAGGGGGATGTATTTTTGTGAACTCTGCTGCACGGCAGGAGTTCCTTGCTGTAGGCTGAGTCTCTTCTGACTCGTCTTCTACCGCCACGGCCGACGACGTGACAGGCGTCGCTGCGGATGTCCCGTTGCTTGGTACCAGGGATGCAATCAGTTGCATCATTGTATCCATTTGCTTCTCTTGAGAAGCAAACTGCGCTTGTATGTTAGCTTGTTGGGTAACAGCTTGTTGTTGCTTACTCAACCGATGTACGCCTTCCCTGCACGAAACACAAGTATACTTACCATCTGCACAAGACAATAAATTAGCATGTGTTCTATTCTATGCAGTCATTGGTGTGATCGACACCTTAGGGACATATTTTAAGCATTAGCGGTGCGCCCTATCAGCCCGGGTAGCAAGCCCTGCTGGAGGTCCCGCAATGCATCGTGACGAGCACGAATCAAATATTTCCCTCCGGATCGATACGGTTCCAGTGCCCCGAAAAGCCGTTTCGAGGAAATGCCAAACCTTGTGCATAAGTTGTCCCAGACCATGCAAATGCATGAACAATTCATGTATCATACAATGCATCGATTGAAACAAAAGAAGTTAAGCAGCAATATATATCTCATGCAACAGTTCATATTTTCTCATCGCGGTATTCCGATTTTGATATCCCATAGGTCCAAACTCCGTCCGAGGCACTAGGCCGCCACCAACAACCAATCCCCATTATAAACAAACTCAGTTATAAGGTGTGCAAGCATATAGAAATATTAGTCTACAAATCCCCTGTTCCTTTCTTAGTGGCTGGCATGCATTATGGCAAAGGGTTTCCTAGGCGTCCAACCGGGCATCATCGAGTGAACGTTTGAAACATTAAAGATGTTGGCGTGAAGAAGTAGGAAAGAAGGGTCCAAACCACTCACTGGTTAAGGAAAAGATAGCTGAAACAAAGATTCCCGCCTAGCGACGATCAAACGTCAGTTACGCGGACCTGCACAACACGAGCACCAATTAGAATCCTGCCTATCCTTCCTTGCCGAACTCCCCAAGAATCAAAGCTCTAAACGATAAAACCAGCAGCGAAAACCAAGCAAATCGAAAGCAACACCAAATCAAATCCCAAAGCGGCAATCAAGAAAACCAAGCAACCAAACACGAAAACTATTGGACTCGTTTCAATAGAGGCCTTTCCATGAGTTGGAAAGGATCATCGTATTTCGTCCGTGGCAAGAAGATACCGAAGATCTAAGCTACGACTCAGACAGACTAGCCACAAGCCCAATTACGTAGTGCACATCCCGGTCGGATCGGGATTTGAGGCACTACACATACCGTGCTCTCCAAATTATCTGACCAATCGAACTAAAAAATACGGCATTATCTCTCTAATCCTGCTATCCTAGTACTGCTCTGAACGAACATCTGATTCTATCGAACTCCGCTAGCGATCTGCACATGAAACCAACCCAATCAATACTTGTTCCCAAATCCAACAAATCAAAAAATATAACCAGCTATTGCCTCATTCAACCCGACTCAGCGTAATGTACCGTGCGGTTGTGGGATATTACATATTATACCACTTAGAATCAGATTCGTCCTCGATCCATACTAGTATCCATTTATTGTCGCATGCCACTTGTTCAATTCATAACTCTGCTCCATGCAACTCACATTCTCTTGATCCAGACTCAAAATCTTGCTCGTGCTGAACGCTCGCACAAATTCTATATTTCTACATCCTCCTTGCAGCTAAATACGATTTCCTTATATCGCTTAGTTTTGGATCATACATATATTTATGGTGTCCCTGAAATACATGCATTTCAGCCGAGCTTAGCGATAGCAAATTTGGAAAAGTTATGAGGGTATCTTTATGTTCAAGGCATTCATTCGCTTTATTCTCAATTGAACCAATCCTAACGTTCATTCCATAACTCATTCGCACAAGTACTATTCTCAAATACGATAATTTTCTACTGACGATCTTCCCACCTAACTTAAATCAGTTCGTGTTCCAACTTAATCCATCTAACTATTTTTGAATTCACACTAGTACCATCCAAACTCAACTAACCAAACTCTACCATGACTCCAATCGTAAAATGTTCTGCATGCACTATCTCCAACTATCATCTCTTGCTCTGAACGATTATCACAACTGATACTACCCCAACTAGATGACTTACCCAAATATCAAATTATGCTCTTAGATCAGCTCAGCCCAATACCTCTTTCTTAATCTCAATACCTCACTGGGTGAACATCTATATTGAGATTCATGTGATCCACGAAGATTTTGTCGCCATGCCATAGGGATAGTGTCGCCACAATTTTAACGTGGACACACTCGCCATAATTCCTAGGTCACGCATAGAATAGTTCTTCGTGCTGCTTCCACTGCCTCGAAGCACAGGATATCATCTTCGCCTTTTATACGAGCACATATCCCAGACTAAGTTTTGATGCATCTTATAGATCTTAGGCACATCTGTCCCTTTCAGTATTGCAAGGATTTGATCTGAACGAGCCCTTGCTTTAACTTCACAAGCTAGTTCACAGCCATCAATTCATATGAATGATATTCCCTTCTGGGGCACGACGAGTCAGAGGCGATGCCATCTTCAAAAATCTGCGACTCTGAATCTCATTAATTGACTTAGGCTATTTTTACCACCGCTTCAATCTTCCGGCTGCATCTTCAGCCGAAGGCTATTTCCAATGATCTCTCAAATCCAACACTCAGTCAATAAGGCCAATCTCCAACACACACTACTCACATCCATCATCGACGCATTCCAAATGCGTCGTCGCAAGGGTCATTCTATGGGTCTATAATATTCATCCCTGATTTGGCGGACATGTGCTAGGGTCATCTGTCTTAAAGCTATGCTCGATAATTATAAGTTATCACGATGGACAGTTACTACGAACCATGCTATATCTCATCTACAAATCTGAGCCATAATCCAACCATTCCATCCGAACGAACTTCTGACTCCAAGAACTTCATCCACTACCTCTGAAAAATCTGTCAACCAAATGTCGCTTAACCACCTAGAGTCTTACTATCTATCTAAAGTCATAAATTAAGAACTGCGCTCGTTAAAATTGTCTTCCATCAATCCGTCGTTCTGCTATGAATCCCTCAAAATTTTTGAACTGCCATATTCGACTTCTCGTACTACCACTTGCAACGATTCCCAAAACCAAAGACTTGCTCCAAATTCTTATCCGTATGCCATGTTTCACAGTGTACGTCCAACTTGCTCGAGCAGTACAGTGATTTACTTCAATGTTGCTATCTCGTTTATCTATCTTCAAAAATCTATCTATCATAATTTTTGTTCTTGTTCATTCCTTAACCCGTCTTGATTCTCTCTATGTTCTAATTAGTCCACACACTCTCAATAACTCGTACATCAGTTCCAACATAAATCTTAAATCCATATTGCCTTTACTTGTTGCCTCAATCCGTCTCAGTACTGTATGTCTTAACTTCCAATCTGACTTAACATCAACTAGACTTGCCTCATGCCTATTTATGTCTTCTAGAGAATCCGTCTACCATCGTTGCACCATTTTGCCAAATTTTACTTCCGTTAAACCATGAGTCCAACTTCTCGAGTGTCAATATCGAAAATCCTTCAAGTTCGTACGCATCTATCATATTGCCCCTCCAAACTAGATCATGTTTCATTGCTCAACCAACAGCTCCAATGTGTTTCCAAAATTCGTAGTCCATGCTCGCTATCCTTCGATTCACCCATCGTTCGCTCAAGCGTATCCCAACTATTCGTTCCTCATGCTCAAATCTCTCTTTGTATCCATGAATGCTCTACCGAACTTCCAAATTATGTAAGCGAACTCTGATATTCAGCTTTCCATCTGATCGATCTCAACTGTTTCCAATACTTGGTCTGCATCAATCCTTCAAATTTTAAATACTCTTTCCATTGCTAATTTTGTTCTGGTCCATCACTCAAGTCCAACGATACTTCCATTTACACAAGTCCGTTCTTGATTTCTCAAGTCTAATGTATCAAAGAACACCTGAGTCAAATTCTATTGCACCATATACCACTTGAAAATAGAGTCACTCTAGCGCTTACTCTGCGTCGATGAACGTCTATTCCAAACCGACTATTCCGGGGTGATCATATCGATCGCAACTCAACATTCGCTTACTCCATATTCTATTTCCTAACTCAGCTGATGTGCACCAACCAACTTATATTTCTGTCCGTGTCCATTGCGGCAATTCTATTAAGATCTTATTCAAAATATTCCAATGCCACTTAACTATGTGATATACCATATACCACTCAGAATCAAGTCACTCCTCATGTCACCCTTTCTTGCACTGATCCAAGATCCATTCGAACCATCCCTTATGCGTGATCCTTCCATCCCTACCTCAAGTCTGACACAAAACACAGCCAATGCATGAACTATCTAACTCTTCTATCAATCTCACTATGCAACTTGTGCCATGTTCTATTCTCAATACTTTCAACTATTTCTCAAACCGTCCGATACTTTCGCTACACGAGCAACCCTTGCAACAATCTCTTCCAAGTAATCCAACCCAATACCCAACAGTTTCTCATATTTGCTGTATGAGCAACTCGTGCAATGCTATCCTGATATCCCCAAGCCAACTCAAACCTGCTCAGCCAATGCTCTATGTGATACATCCAACCAAAAATCTAACTTCTATCTAACATATTTGCTATACGAGCAACTCCTGCAATGATCCATTCTCATCCGATGCTTCTACTCACAATATTTTACATAACCAACCTCGTCTGCCAACCAACTACTCTACTGATGCAACCAGAATCTCTTGAATGACAAGTAAAACCAAAGCAACGCCACACCTCTCAACTTGTTGCACAAATACAACAACATCCAACGATGCTAAGTGATCTACCGAAAACTAAAGAAAGCAACGCAATAAAAAAATATGCACCCACAACCAGCAAATATGTAGACCTATTGCATGAAATATCCAATGTGGCACCGAGTAGAGCCAAGAGCTAAACGACACACGGAAGCTATTTAGAGTTTGTGATGAACCAAAGGACAAAGTCCAAAGAAATGAACCGGGCGCTCTGATACCAATATGTCATGCCCCAATCTTCCGCAAGCTCGATCGTCCCCGCTGAACGTGAATCACTATGTTGCAACGCTCCTGCAGGACAATCATTCTTATCGGGATGTGAGGCTGTACGAGCCTGGAGTTGCGCTCGCATAAGGTGATATTGTCAAACATCAAAGTTATCATCAAAATGACCAAGTTACAGCAAAAGTCAAGTATTGTGTACAAGCACACATCAGAGTATATGCAACGAAGCTCTCGATATGGTCCAAATAAAATGCCACACTCTTGCTCTTTCTCTTGCCACAAAGGTACTTACCGTTTATACATTATGTCCAGTATATCCTAGAAGTGCCACTACACCTGCGTACCAAAAATAATGCCCATAAACGTGGGTCAGAACATAGCCGTACTAGTGAGCGGGATAACCCACTCGTCTAAACCGATACTAAGTAGAATAGTGAATGCAAACAGTTATATGGTGTAATACCCCGTTTTGTTCAAGCGGACTGCCGATTCAAACAACAAAAGTGCAATATTCTGACCCGCTTTGCTCAGGCGAGAATACTCGTTTGAGGCAAAGGATATCCAGACTTGTCCCTACAGGAACCCCGCTTAGGCTTTCAGAGGCTCGCTTGACGTATCGCTCTACCGAGGCGAATCATCGCTAAGATGGGTGGCTACAATGAACTTGTCTTTGCTTAGCCAGTACACATAAAATATAGAATAATACATGCTAGTCGCTAGGTGAATCACCCCCTGCATGCTAATAAGAATCCAAAGCACCTAGCTAAGGGAATAATCCCAACTTGTATTGCTTATGCTAGAACATGGAAATAAAACATTGCTTATATATGTTTAGACCCTCGCATGCTATCCTAGAATGTGTCGCTCGGGAAGTCTCTTACGATCTCACTCCTCGGCTTACCTTCGGGCCTGAGCTAACGTGAATATTGTGTTTATACAAATGCATGCTTGTCTGCTTGTATGTTGCCTTATTTTCATCCAAACCCCAGGAGACTACTAAGTAGTCATTCCGTACATGATTGAACCTGCAAGTATCCGGGACCGTTAGGTCACCAGGCAGCCCCGAGCTAGGGGAATGCATCAAGGCAAGTTATTCACTGTACAGATTCAAGTATCTCGTGTACTCGTGTTCCAGTGCACTCGTGTTCTCGTGTTCTAGTGCACTCGTGTTCTCGTGTATCTCATGATAATTGGAAGACCAAAAATTGCATGTCGCGAACAAGTTCCACGAACGGTCACCGGGGCACTGGGGCCGATCCGATCCGGATGGAACTCGTATGTAGTCATCGTGTACGGGACAGGGTAGCTTGCAGCGCATCGTGTACTCTCGTAGCATGCTATTCTCATCCTTGACTATATCCAAAATAGCTATGCCAGCGACTCGTATTTATATAGATAGGTCATCCCCGCTTAGCGGCTATCTACGTGTGAGTCATTGCATCGCATCAATGAACAAATGAACACCTGAATAATCTGGATATAATGACTCTCGTGTTGTATATGCTATTACCATGGTTTTTATTATGAACGCCTCTGAATGTTTATACTTGCCCGTGCTTGAATTTACAATGTTTGCCTTGGACAGGGAAGGACAAATGGTAAGTTGGTAAGTCTCACCGTATTTTCTCTCATGTCGTACGGTGCACTGCCACACGATTTAGGCTATACAATATTTGCATAAAACTAATCCTAAGACAACTAGAAAGACAACTAAATAGTTGGTGCATAGAACCTATATTACGTATTTGGATTTGTCGAGCGGGCGAGTAGCCTCCCCACCAGTGCATTCAATGTACTGATAATCCACCAGATCGTTTGCATGGTGTGGGAGAACCTCGTTCAGTGCGGATGCTCCTTCGTACGTGCTAAGGCATGGAGATCACTCCGAAGCAGCGTTGCATCCGAAACTGAAGCACATATATAAGACATAATATTGTGAACGTTTCCCGACCATCGCCTGTACAATCATTCCATAAGTGTAGCCACTTGACACATTTTTATTGTTTCAGAGAGAGAGGCTTGAGCGACTTGTAATCTCGGCTATACGCCGCTTGTAACACTTGTTTATATCAATAAAGAGCTTGCTTTACTTTAACTTATGTTATTCAATGCTTCCGCTATATTGTCGACTCAGTGAACATGTTACCAAATCGCTATGCGTTTATGACTCAGCTGCACTCGAACAATCTGTGCGACTCTGTGGCTTAGAACTCTTATCACCAGCCAATGAACCACGACCTTGCACATGCGTGGCTCACATTCGTGTGGCATCACGCCCGGATGGGTCAAAGCAATCATTCCACGGGAGCGCTGGCGCGGTGATTCTCGCCTAGCGAAAATGGCCAATTTGCCTGCGGGAGATCGGGGTGTGACATATTGGTATCTGAGCCTGGCTTCTACGCCTTTGGACTTTATTTCGATTATCTCAGTTTTGAAAGCTCATTCGTAGGTTTTGTATACGCTCTCTCTTAATGCCTCAATGGAATGTTCTAACAATAAGTCTAAATACTTTCAAAATGCTTTTTGAATGATATAATTGCTTGTATGATATTGTGCTACGAGTGGCCTTTGTGCCAACCTGAGTGAGAACCCTTGAGATTATCGCAAGTAGCTTGTCCGATTTTACTATCTCTAAGTTTGGCTGAATGCATATATTTGAGGGACGCCTTGAACTTGTGCATGATCCAAGACTCAAGAAAATATGAAACTCGAGTGCTAAGATTTTGCTATTGCTAAATTGGTTGACATGCATGTGTTCGGAGTGCTACAAATACGTGTACAATCCAGACTAGCGATATACTGATCTCAAACGCTTGTGCAAGTGAATATCCAAATAAAACAAGTACAATGACTTGTATAGGTTTGCCTCAGCCTGGTATCGTTAAATCAAAATTGATTGAAATGTACTGCTTGTCCTCAGTAAGTCTCGAGGACGAGACTTTTTCTGAGTTGGGTAGGATGTAACACCCCGTTTCGTTCAAGCGGACTATCGATTCAAATGGCAAAAGTGCAATATCCCGACCCGCTTTGCTCAGTGAGAATACTCGTTTGAGGCAAAGGATATCCAGACTTGTCCCTACAGGAACCCGGCTTAGGCTTTCAGAGGCTCACTTGACGTATCGCTCTACCGAGGCGAATCATCGCTAAGGTGGGTGGCTACGGTAAACTTGTCTTTGCTTAGCCAGCATACATACACTACTAGAATAAGCGGGATTAGCGATATTTTTTAGCGACTCTATTTAAAAACGTCGCTAATTTAGCGACTCCATATAAAAAGGTCGCTAGGCGTCACTAATTGGCGACATTTAGCGACGTTTAGCGACTTTTATTCAGTTTCTAAAAGATTAGTCGCTATAAGTTCAATTTAGGTCGCTAAACGTCGCTAATATGTTTTATTTAGCGACGTTTAGCGACGTTTTTAGCGACGTATATATTTTGGACATTTAGCGACGTCATTAGCGACGTCTTAAACGTCGCTAATTTAGCGACGTCATTATTGGCGTCGCTAAACGTCGCTAAATTCTAAATTAGCGACGTAAATTAGCGACGTCATTATTGGCGTCGCTAAATAGTCGCTAATTTAGAATTTAGCGACATCATTATTGGCGTCGCTAAAAACGTCGCTAAAGTTTTTACTTAGGGCTGATTCCCCCCATTTTCTTCGATCTCTCCCTCTCCCTCTCCCTATCCCAAAATTCAAATCCGCTCTCGATCTCTCCCCTCCGGCTCCTCCTTCCTCCCTCCGGTGACCCCCCTCGGCCGCGTCCTCCCCCTCTGGCTCCCCTCCTCCCTCCGGTGCCCCCTCCTCCCTTCCGGCAACCCGCCTCCAGCCGCGTACTCCCCCCTCCGGCCGCGTCCTCCCCCTCCTCCTCCTCCTCTTCTAGGTAAACCCTAACCCTCTCTCTCTCTCTCTCTCTCTCTCTCTCTCTCTCTTTCTCTCTCTCTCCCTCTCACAGGACACACATGTGACACTGACACTGACACGACACACACACACAGACACAGACACAGACACTGATAAGGACCTAGGGTTAGGGTTAGGGTTAGGTTTTTTGACCTGGGGTTAGGGTTAGGGTTAGGGTTAGGGTTTTTGATCAGGATTAAGGCTCCATTCTTCTTTCAGAAATCTCTAACACGAAGATGCAGGAAGTCTTCCTACATTGAAGGCTCAATAAGCACATGTTTGGAATCAGGAACACCTATTCTGCAAGAACCCAAGAAACAAAATGCCTCAAAGGCCTTGCGAATAGCATCAATAGGTGGCCTTGCATAGGAAATTTTTTCGACAAAGCCAATTTTAAAGGAGCAGCCATGATCTTTTCCTCCTTATCAGAGATCACCAATGCAGGTTCGCCTCTGAATAAAGAAGGAGCTTTGTTAGGAAGTTGAGGGGAGGGACCTTGATGTTGTGAAGATCACACGACATCAGCAAAGGATTTCTCCCTCAAATAAGGTATATATAAATATATATACGTTAGTATAAAAGCTTATAAACATGTAATGGTTTATATATAAATTAACTAAGAAACAAATAGTATATAGATAAATGAGGTGAATAGATGTATGCTTTATAATACAAATATTAAAATAAATATAAATATATAAAATATCGAGTAAACAAATAAAATTATTATGTAGTAGATAAATAAAAAATAGTAATAAAGTAATTATAACATAATTATCTAAAAGAATATATGAAAGCAATTAGCTAAAAAGAAAGAAAAAAAGAAATTTTTTTAAAATAAAAACAAAAGTATATAAAATAAGTAAATAAATCCTTTGAGTTACTGTTCCCCGAAGAAATTAAGTAAATAAATATATAAAAAAACAAACAAAAATAATATAATATATATATATATCCTCCCAGAAATTTTATAATGTTTCATTCTATCACTTGTATTAGTCGATCAGTAATGTCATTTACTTGAACACCTTGGTCCTGGAGTCAACCCATTAAGATGGTATAGTGGGCTTTTTATTAGAGTCTTAACTATTGGTTTGATGTCACTCAAATCAAATAGATACTAATTGATGTCCATATAGCAATTATACTTGCAAGTTTGGTATATGACAATTTATTGTAATCCATTGGGCACTTCAATTTAAAGTATACTTTATTGGTTTATTATGGGTTACCCAAAATTCATGAGTTATAGAAATTAAATTATCCAATATTCCAGCATGATTCAAAATTATAAACTAGCTCAGAAGAATGCCTTACTTCAAAACATGCACTGGACAATTGAATGCCCATTATTTGTCTGAAAAGTTGTGTCATTCTTTCCTATTTTTCTTTGCAAAACTAAGTTGTTGTTGTAACTGGAATGATTTGTTCTCCTGTGGACATATTTGATGTGGATGATCAGTCCAGAGATAAGCAGGTTGGGGACTGGGTACTTATGAATTTAGAGTTCAACAACATATTAGGTTGAGGCACCTCCCATCTCGTCCAATCTAACCTTGATTGCAGCAAACAAGAGTCAAATAAGAGCGATAGAAGGGAATCTCTATCATTCAAAAACCATATCTTTGGGGATTGGAAAATTCCTTAGCACCCATAAAAAAGTTAATAAAAAAATCTCAAAAAGATGCCAGGCCTCATATCAAGTGTACCAAACTACATTTGGCATATTTTTTCAAAGTCATATAGAATTTTATGATCAAACTTGGTGTGAATATCTTATTTGATGGGTGATTTATGAAAGTAAAACCTCGTCGGGAGTACAGTATAAATATAGTATATAAACTGGTGTCAGCTATTAAAATTATGTAATATTTTTATTCAAATTGCACTCAGAAGTTGTAACAGCAAGGACATGAAAACTATTTTATAAACTTTGTTTTGAGATCAATGACATCCCAAAGGCCAGAGTCTCCTATGAACCCCATATCTCTTGTTCCATGGCAAAGAGGCTTTGCACCTAGTGAGTGATAAAAACTGTGATCTCTCCTACTAATTTGTGATCAATATTAGTGTAGTTTATAAACAAGTTTTATACAGATAGTTATAAGAAGCAACTTGTGACTGATAAACCAAATCATATGTATGAGATTTGTGTTTGAATAGTTTTATGATTAGTATCATTATTATACTCTCATGTTTTATGATTCGTATTATTATTATACTACAACAAACAATTTATAGGCAGGGTTGCTGAGGGTATGTCTTAATTAATATCTATTATCAATTATATTCTTTGTGAGTCATCTATTTCTTCCATTCCGCATTATTAAGGGTATGTCTTAAGTAATATATGTTATCAATTATATTCTTTATTTTTATCTATCTTACCAGATGGCACCCAAGAAAGAGACACCTCCAACTGTTAAGGAAGAAGTGATGCCTCATACTGTTAAGGAGGAAGAGATACCATCTGCTGTATCTCAGACTGGGAGTTCCAATCACCCAGCACCTATAGCGGTTGTATCTCAGACGGAGAGTTCCAGTCACCCAGCACCCATAGTGGAGATTGATCACATAGACGCTATTTATGCACAGTATCTGAGGGACTGGTATGTGCCCCAGCGTATTGGATATCCTCGAGATTGATACTGTGATGTTTCATATACTTTTATTGTAGTTATTGTGTGATACAAACAACTTATATATTATGCCCTTTATGTGACTGTGATACTTATATATTATGCATTTTGTGTGACTGTGATACTTCTATTTTGTGTGTATTGTGTGACTGTGATATTTTATATATTTTTTGTGTTATTTCGTACCAAAATTTTTTAATGGAGGGTTGCTTTAGGTCTGTCTATAATATTTGTGTGTATTGTAATACTGTGATACTTTTTACTCATATTAAATAATGTTAATTTACCGGTGTTGAGTGTTCCACCGAAGGGGTCGGCGAACCCAGAGAATTCAACGGAGGGTTGCTCCGGGTCTATTTTTAATTAAAATTTTATAAATTGCAGGAATAATAGTTTGGAAACAATTTAGTTTTTTTATTTTTTCTGTAAAATTAGCGACGTTTTTAGCGACGTTTATACACGTCGCTAACTGCGTCGCTAATTAGCGACGTTAATAAACGTCGCTAAATACGTCGCTAAAAATGTCGCTAAATACGTCGTTGTACGTCGCAAATTGCTGACATGGCACTACTGCCAGGTCATTAAAGACGTCACTGCCGCATCGCTATATAAGTCGCTAATTAGTGATGTTTAGCGACGTTTGTTTACGTCGCTAATTAGTGACTCTGCGTCGCTAAACGTCGCTAATTTAGCGACACATTTAAGTCGCTAAAAAACGTCGGTATAGCGACGTTTAGTGACGTTTTTCCTTTCAGCGACATGCCGATTTTCGACTTCTGTAAAACGTCGCTAATTACGTCGCTAAACATGATTAGCGACATTTTTTTGTCATTTAGCGACATTTTTTGACGTCGCTAATTTGACTTTTTCTGGTAGTGATAAAATATGGAATGATACATGCTAGTCGCTAGGTGAATCACCCCCTGCATGCTAATAAGAATCCAACGCACCTAGCTAAGGGAATAATCCCAACTTATATTGCTTATGCTAGAATGTGGAAATAAAATATTGCTTATATATATTCAGACCCTCGCATGCTACACTAGAACGTGTCGCTCGGGAAGTTCCTTACGATCTCACTCCTCGGCTTACCTTCGGGCCTGAGCTAACGTGAATGTTGTGTTTATACAAATGCATGCTTGTCTGCTTGTATGTTGCCTTATTTTTATCCAAACCTCGGGAGACTACTAAGTAGTCGTTCTGTGCATGATTAAACCTGCAAGTATCCGGGACCGTTAGGTCACCAGGCAGCCCCGAGCCAGGGAAATGCATCAAGGCAAGTTATTCACTGTACAGATTCAAGTATCTCATGTACTCATGTTCCAATGCACTCATGTTCTCGTATTCTAGTGCACTCGTGTTCTCATATATCTCGTGATAATTGGAAGACCCAAAATTGCATATCGCAGACAAGTTCCACGGACGATCGTCGGGGCACTGGGGCCGATTCGATCCGGATGGAACTCGTGTGTAGTCATCGTGTATGGGACAGGGTAGCTTACAGCACATCGTGTACTCTCATAGCATGCTATCCTCGTCCTTGACTATGTCCAAACTGGCTATGCCAGCGACTCGTGTTCATATAGATAGGTCATCCTCGCTTAGCGGCTATCCGCGTGCGAGTCATTGTATCACATCAATGAACAAATGAACACCTGAACGATCTGAATATAACGACTCTCGTATTGCATATGCTATTGCCTTGGTTTTTATTATGAATGCCACTGAATGTTTATACTTGCCTGTGCTTGAATTTATAATATTTGCCTTGGACAGGGAAGGACAAATGGTAAGTTGGTAAGTCTCGTCGTGTTTTTTCTCATATCGTACGACGCACTGTCACACGGTTTAGGCTATACAATATTTGCATAAAACTGATCCTAAGGCAACTAGAAAGTCAACTAAATAGTTGGTGCACGGAACCTATATTACGTGTTTGGATTTGTCGAGCGGGCGAGTAGCCTCCCCACCAGTGCATTCAATGTACTGATAACCCACCAGATCGTTTGCAGGGTACGGGAGAACCTCGTTCGGTGCGGATGCTCCTTCGTGCATGCTAAGGCGTAGAGATCACTCTGAAGCAGCGTTGCATCCAGAACTGAAGCACATATACAAGACATAATATTGTGAACATTGCCCGAACATCGCCTGTACAATCATTCCACAAGTGTAGCCACTTGGCACGTTTTTATTGTTTCAGAGAGAGAGGCTTGAGCGACTTGTAATCTCGGCTATACGCCGCTTGTAACACTTGTTTATATCAATAAAGAGCTTGCTTTACTTTAACTTGTGTTATTTAATGCTTTTGCTATATTGTCGACTCAGTGAACATGTTACCAAATTGCTATACGTTTATGACTCCGCTGCACTCGGACAATCTGTGCGACTCTGTGGCTTAGAACTCTTACCGCCAGCCAATAAACCACAGCCTTGCACAGGCATGGCTCATGCTCGTGCGACATCATGACCGGATAGGCCAAAGCGATCGTTCCATGGGAGCGTTGGCGCGGTGATTCTCGCCTAGCGAAAATGGCCAATTTGCTTGCGGAAGATCGGGGTGTGACATATGGTGATCTTTCTACTTGAATCATAGATTCATTTTATGGCAGAGGTATGACATGTTAAGAAAAACTGTAAAGCAGGTTAAGTATGTAAGCATTAAACTCAAGCCAATATACAAGCATACATATCCAACTCAAAAGAAAACTAACATGCAAACCGTCCTACTCAAACCCAAGCAATATGAGAACCTATTAAACCATCTTCCAAGCCTCAATATCTATCCTCAAACGATGCCACAATCCAAGCCTTATTATTCCTATCATCAAAAATGCACACTCTTGCCAAGGCAAGGTTGCTGCCGCCTATACAAAAAGCTTAAACCAAACCAAAGCAAAGCAAAGCAAGCCAACTCTTATCTATATGAAGTCACTAGACAAGCCATAAAGGACTGATCAACTGCAGTTCTACTCAATCTAGCACTGAGTAGTTAGCCCGCCTGGTCGTATTGAACTACCGGCATCGTGCCCAAGGCACGTTACCATTTATTTTCTCCATGGCCGAACGGTCCCGGTACCCCGGAGCATATCCCGTTCGAGAAAATAAAACCCTGTGTGCAACGGGTTATCCGTGACCGATACAGACACCAAGTAGCTATGATGAGAGAATCGAGCATTCTCGCCCCACCAAATGATCATAGCCTTATCCCAACCAACTATCCATAACCATTCTCCAACTTATATCCTAAGGCACCATCTCAAGTTATCCCCATAGGCACTATGCCGCTTCGACACAATGCTCCAATTGCTACAAAACCCCTAACTTAGAAAAATCTCATGGCACAATGCCCCAACAGTGGCATAATGCCCTCACGGATGCAGTTGTTCGGTTTTGAACCACAACTGCATGATTTGTATGATAAAGCGTCAAACTGATACTCGTGTACAAATGCATGCTCGCTCGCCCGCCCGAATTGCCTTGATGTTCCAACTAAGATGATCCACTCAAGCTCCAACTGCCTATTTAAGCTCCAACTGCCCAATACAAAACCAACTCAAGCCATAAATTATATCCAACCAAACGACGCATACTCTATGTATGCCACAGTGTAGTAATTTCTAAGTTATAGTCCAAGTGTTCAAGCCATTACGTCTGTTCCATATTATTAGGCATGAAGGAGTAGAGGAGAAGGGACATAGCCCACCCACCAAGTTTGATTCCGTCAAGCACCCTGTCTTGCCGATATGGCCGACCCCTTGAACCCGTAGTTTGATGCAAAGCACGATCTACTCAATTGGTATGACCGTGCGAGCAGGCCGAGATCTTTAAATTATCCGACTGATCGGACTATAGAATACGACATTATCGTTCCAATCCTGCTATCCAGTACTGCTCTGAACGAATATCTGATTCTATTGAACTCCGCTAGCGATCTGCACATGAAATCAATCCAATTAATACTTGTTCCCAGATCCAACAAGTTAAAAAATGTAACCAGCTATTATCTTATTTAATCCGACTCAGCGTAATGCACCGTACAGTTGAGGGGCATTACACTTATGAATTAGCAAAGCCTGGTAGAATCTCCATATACACCTCCTCCTGGAGATTCCCGTATAAAAAGGCTTTCTTGATATCTACCTGATGTAGTTTCCAATTGGAGTTGGCAGCACATGACACCAACACTCGCACAGTGCTCATCTTTGAGACTGAAGCAAATGTATCATCATAGTCTATACCATAAGTTTGACTATAGCTTTTAGCAACCAATCTGGCCTTGTACCTGTCAATCTTATCCTCTGGAGTCTGCTTAACATTATAAGTCTATTTATATCCAACAGTACGCTTCCTAGCTGGCAGTAGTACCAGCTCCCATGTGTTATTCTTCTTCAAGGACTAAAGTTCCTCCTGAATGACACTCAACCACCTAGGATCTTGCTTAGCTACCTTTCAGTTGTTAGGTGCAAGCACTGAATCTAATGATGCAAGAAAGAACTTGTATGCAGTGGAGCGGATGCATGTGAATATAATGTATAATGTCAGTATCCCAATTGCCAAACTTAGTTGGAGGTTTTTCAGCATTGACTCTAGAAGTTCTACGAAGCAAGACAGAAGGATTAGAAGTATCAGGGGAGATATTGTTACCAGGTGACTCAGATGGAAGGGCCGAAGAAGGTCCTGGAGAAGAGGGACTTGGGACATTAGCATTTGTGTGTACTAGCATAGGGACATTAGGAGGAAGCTCATGTTGCTGCTGCTCATGTTGCTCCTGTTGTTGCTGCTCGTGCTCCCTATATACTTTCAGCTCCCCCTGGCTGTCGGCTCCCTTTGAGACACCATCACTCCTCGGTGACTCAAAAGGATATAGAATTATACCAACCACGATGCTACTCTCATTCTCCCCTCTCTACTAGCATTAGTAGAGCCATCCTCGAACAAGGAACTTAACTCCGTATTCTTCCCATAAAATAGTTCAAACTCCCAAAAGGTCATGTTCATACTGGCAAACAACCTTCTTTCAGTGGGATACCAACATTTGTATCCTTTCCAACTTGGTGAGTAGCGCACAAATATATATTTAACTGCTTGTGCATCCAGCTTGCTCACCATCATTCTGAGATCTCGCACAAAATATGTACATCCAAATACTCTAGGAAGAACAATAAAAATATTAGAGCCCAAGAGCATCTCATATAGTTTCTTCATCCCTAATACTCTTGGCGGTATCCTATTGATTAGATTAGATGCTGTAATAACATTCTCACTCCACAAGAATTTTGGTATATTAATTGTCAGCATCAAAGAATGTGCCACTTCTAGTAGTTACATGTTCTTGCATTCAGCCATCCCATTCTGAGCAGGAGTGTCTGGGCAAGTGATTTAATAAAGAATTCTCTGACTATAGATGAAATTAGCAAACTCTTTGTTGGTATACTCGGTCCCATTATCTGTTCGAAGAATCTTCACATGTACTCCAAACTGGGTCTTCACATATGCCAAAAAGTCTTCAAAATATTTGTACACCTCAGATTTCTACTTCATCATGTAGATCCAGGTCATACGTGAGTAGCAATCAATGAAGGTAACAAACCATCCGAATCTACTGATAGAAGTAGTAGGACACGATCCCTAAATATCAGAATGAATAAGTACAAATGGCTCAAAACTTCAAAGATCAACTATTTTATAAGTATAATGTGTATGCTTTCCAAGTTCACAAGCATTACAAAATAACCTTTTTGTCTACTTTATTCATTATCTCAGGTTCTAACTTATTCAAACTATCAAAAGATAAATGCTCCAATCTGTAGTATTGGAGCATTGCTTCTGTCTCTGGATGTCCACTAGTAGTAGCAGTAAGCATTGCAGCCTCCCGGTCCAAGTACCAAAGACCATAATGCCTGATGCCAGTCCCAAGCCTCTTCCCCGTGGCCTTTCTTCTGGAAAGAAAATATATCCTGATCAAAAAGAACAGTAAAATTTAATTGATCAATGAGAGAGCTAAAAAATATTAAGTTGATCAAAAATGAAGGAACATGCAATACAGATGACAGAATAACAGATGAAGTACAATAGACCGAGTTAGTACCCCTGATGGGTTGGGATGTCCCATCAGTAGTCTGAACTGTCTCAGGATGCATATGCTTGCTCGGATAATATAATACAAACTTACAAGATGCACCTGAGTCTATGATCCAGCTAGTATGAGATTTATTCGATGCAAGTGCCTGAACCGGAATACCTTTGCCTATATGAGCAGCGTAACCAGTAAAATTACTAAGGTAGGTAGTATTATCTAGATCCTGAGTGGCCAGTCCCTTGTCCTTAGAACTCTCCACCTGAAGCTTAAACTGGCGTAGTTCTTCCAACTTTATCATCTCAGCTCCAATTATTTTGGTAGTGGTCTCCTTCGTCATAGCTAGGTAAGCAACTCTCCATAGTCTGATTAATTAAAATCAAGTACGAAAACTAAATGTCCAATTTTACGGCTAACAAGTGCCGATGGCTAAACGTCCAAAAGAGTAAAATATGTGATAGCGAGCAGGAAAGAAGAAACTACTCATTTCTTGTAGCTGTCATCCGTCTGGTACACGCTATTGTTCAAAAAAAGTATGCTTGATCCTCGGATGCTGGATCTAAACCTGGTCATGCAAAACCAGTGGGGTTAGACCCCAAATAGCAAGTACCTCAAAGGAAGCATGAATGAAAAAATAAAACAAGGTTATGAAATAGATACCTATATATTGTTCTATCTAGTAGTTTCGGTTCATAGCCTATCATGACATAATAATCTAATCCTACAACCAAATAAGGACAAATGTTAGACCATCGCACCATGATAGCCCATGTCCCTAAAACTATTTGACAGCAGATACAATACACAAACAAGCTTCGTTACATAATTGGTTAATCAATTGTACGACTTGCTAGGTGGAGTCTGGATTATCCCAGAGATATTATGCATATAATAGAAATTCTCAGATCGAACTATGTTCTAGCAGGGGCTAGCGAGCCATAAATCGTCGTATAGCACATAGTAGTATGCACCGGTCTCTCGTAAGGCCACCGTGCTAAGATCACATAGAATACATAGTACAATATAATAGTCAGATATTGCCATCCACTATTGAGAATTTAAAACCATATCCATGGGGGCCATCATTCACTCCCCATATAATGATTGCGGGTGGCTAGTTAAGCATGATCTCGGGATTCCGTCCCTCTCAATGCTCTACATATTTTAGTTGCCTAGTTAACCCTATGGTTAGCTGGAATCATATGATATGGTTACATGTTACTCCTCTTATATGTCGTACGGTAGTATGAACACGCTAGAAATGAATCCATTTTGTCACTTTGTAGTTCAATTTGGATTCATCCCAGCGTGATGCAACAGTCAAACAAATCCTAGCCACGCTTGGTTATTGACCAAATATCATGTCCATGCTGGAGGAATTGTATTATATCCAATATCGCTTAGCACGTAGGCACACCTTGGTATAAAACATGTAACATAATCACATAGAAGCCCTTAGCACGTAGGAACACATAGCACATAGTTCGTTTATCAACAAGGAAACCAATAGTCAACTTAAGTTACCAATCATTGGAAAATCATATGGGTTCTTGCACATAGTCAGGTCTAACAGATGGTAACTTAGCTCACATACATTAGCAATCATTAAAATCACACATGGAATCACAAAAATTCAATAAAGAATCTAAACCAAGCAAAACAGTAAAACGTGCATATAGGTCGCATGAGGATCAGGGACGAATAGAGTCAGTGCCACAAAAGACAAGTGCGCATAGGAAGTCGGCCGCATATGCGTCGTTGTCACATGGGAAGTTGGCCGCATATGGGTCGGTGCCGCATAGGATCAATATCGCATATGACAGAGAAAAGTCCACTCCTTGGGACAACTATTGAGTGACGTATATTTAATACGTGTTAGAGAAGTGACTGGAGTGATGGATGTGACCAGCTATAAAGTAAGTTAGAAAGAAAAGACAAACTCATAGAAAAAGTGCAAGAGCAAAACATGGTTATGCGTCCACAATAGAAGAGGTGCATAGTCGCTGCCGCATGCTATGCTTGTCGCAAAGATGTCTCTTGGACTTAGCAAATTTCTCATTCATTCAGCGAGCAAAACACAAGGAGTTCTGTCACTTAGCTCCAGAACACTTTGTGTAATGGTCAGTCATGCTTCTAACCAAATGGACGCATGTTGGTCGGCTATGCGGCAAAGAGTCCAAACGCATAAGGGTCATGCCACATGGAAGTCTCAGTCATATATTACGCTGGCCGTATGAGAACTTCATCTTCTCCAAACAGCAAGTTCAGCCATGGCAGAAAAGCTCCAAAACCCAAAAATTATATTTTCCATAAAACTTTACTTTAACTCCAAATTAAGTGAACCAAAAGCCAAAACGTCTGAAATGGAATGCTCTATCAACCATAAAAACTGGTTTTATAAAATATCATATTTTAGTAGATCAAAACTAAATTTTTTTTAGAACCCATGAAAAACCTTAACAAAAATATAGATCTACACGAATCTATTCATCAAAACCAAAAAATCTAAGTATTAAAAGTGTTTAGAATCTTAATGTACACATAGTAGACTAATAAATGCAAGTAAAGAGAAAGAACTAAAATCAAAGAGTTTTTTTATGTCATACAATGTGTACTTGCCTAGAAATAAAAGGAGGAAAATGAGAGAAAGGAGGGAAGGAAGAGAAATAAGTTAGCTTATATAGCTAGGATTTAAAGTTTAGATGTTGAACTTATGACCAAACTATCCCAATAATTAAACCATGAGTCTAATTGAACCAAAGAATGGGTCTAGTCTCTATAATATACAACCTAATTAACATGAAAGAAAGAAGTAACATAGGCAGAAAAATAATACGTTCCAAATACGCATATCAGAAACGAGGAGTGACATCTCTACCCACCTTAAAAACAATTCCGTCCTCGACATTCAAACCCAAGGCTAGCTAGAACAATCACTCGGCTAACTACAAGCTCATCTACACATGCAATCAAATTCGAGCATAAAATAAAGGAAAGCAATGTCACATAGCATGGGTAAACGAATTACGAGATTCGAGATACGAAGGCATAAGAACGAATATACCTTTCGAGTTGAATAGGTACGGATATCGAGACCGGATATCATCTTCGCGCTCCCACGTCGACTCTCCCAGAGGGTGGTGACCCCAAATAACCCAGACAAGATTAATAGTCCAATTCTTAAGTACCTTCTTCCTTCGGTCCAAAATGGATACTGATTATTCCTCGTAAGACAAGTTGGTACCAACGACTAGCTCTTAATGGTCAAGGATATAACTCAGATCTGGGATATACCTACGCAATTGAGATACATAAAATATATCGTGCACCTCATATAGCGAAGGCGAAAGGGCAAAATGATAAAAAATATAGCCCACCTATCAAGGATATCAATCGGATCGACGTATCAAGGACTAAGCTTCCCGTTAACGCTGAATCTAATAACTCCATACGTCGACAAAATCTGTAAGAACACGTGGTCGCTGACAAAAAACTCTAAAGGCCTACGATGCTGATCTGTCCAATGTCGATGCCTATCTTGCACAACCCAAAGTCACTCTATAATCTGCTTGACAACTTTTACTATATGCATGATTATCTCTATGCCTAACATCTTTCGCTCACCTATATCATCCCATGCCAATAGTGACCTACACTTTCTCCCATATAACGCTTCGAATGGTGCTATTTGAATACTTGCTTGATGACTGTTGTTGTATGAGAACTCAACGAGATGAAGGTGATCTTTCTAAGACCCTCCAAAATCTAAAATACAAGCTCATAATATATCTTCCAAGGCCTGAATGGTTCTCTCTGATTGCCCGTCCGTTTGAGGATGGTAGGCGGTACTGAATCTCAACTTGATGCCCAAACTCTAGTGTAAGCTCTTCTAAAAATTTAAAGTGAACCAAGTGTACAATACTCACTAGGATGCCATATTGTCTTACTATCTGTAGCATGTACATCTCTGCTAACTACTCTATGGATTGCCCTCCTCGAAAAGGAAGAAAGTAAGCTCCTTTTGTGAGACGATCTACTATTACCCAAACTGCATTACGACCAGTAAGGGATCTAGGTAAACCAGTCACAAAGTTTATCGTAATATGTTTCCACTTCCACTCCGGAATAGGAAGCAACATTAAAAATTATACAGGTCTCTGCTAGTCGGCCTTCATTTGCTGACATACCAAACACCAAAAAATGAATCATGCTATCTCCCTCTTCATCCCGTTCCACCAAAATTGTTGCTTGATGTCTTGATACATCTTCGTACCTCCTGAATGAATTGAATACTTGGAACTGTTTGCCTCAGTTATTTCTTCTTGCTAGATATCTCCACTTGGTACACAGAGATGGTTTCCAAACTTAAGAGTTGTACCTTCATGAATTGTCAACTCTTTCCTGAGACCAGACTCATATTCTGTCCGAAGCTTCTGAACTTTCGGATCCTCTGCCTGAGCTGTCTTAATTCTCTCAACCAAGGTAGACTGAATCTGTAAACTAGCTAATACTCCTACGTCCTACGGAAGTACTATCTCTACACCCATCTCTCAAAGATCTTCTAAGATATGCCACTGCAATGTCAACACAAATGTACTACCTCTCTTGGTAAGAGCATCTGCTACCATATTTTCCTTACCTGGATGGTACTGAACTTCCACATCATTGTTCTTTATCAATTTTAGCCACCTACTCTGCCTCATGTTCAGGTCCTTCTGGGTGAATACATACTTTAAGCTCTCGTGATCCGTAAATATCTCTATCCGATCGCCATACAAGTAGTGTCTCCACAGCTTAAGTGCAAACACTACCGCCACCAACTCCAAATCGTGAGTCGGATAATTCTTCTCTTGATTATGAAACTACCGTGATGCTTAATCTATCACTCTTCCATGTTGTATCAATACACACCTAAGTCCTTTGCCTGACTCGTTGTAATACACTATAACCCTCCAGAACCTACTGGAAGCATGAGAATCAGAGCTGAAATCAATATCTTCTTTAATTCTTTACATGATGCCGGACACTCTGCTGACCAATCAAACTTAGCTTCCTTGTGTGTCAATCAAGTCAGCGGTGCTAAAATCCTTATAAAGTTTAACAGAAACCTTCTGTAGTGTCCTGTTAATCCTAGAAAACTATGCACTTCAGCTATTGTTTTAGGAACTGGCCAACCCTCTACCGCTTTAACCTTCTTCGGATCAACTGCCACTCCTACTCCTGAGATAATATGACCCAGGAATGATATGTGATCTAATCAAAACTCATACTTGCTGAGCTTTGCGTATAACTGGTATTCCCTCAAAATTTATAAGACCTTTCGAAGATGCTCTTCGTGCTCCTCTTCACTACTGGAATAAACAAGAATGTCATCCATGAAAACTACCACAAACTGATCTAGATATGGCATAAAAATAAGATTTATCAAATCTATAAATATCGCTGGAGCATTAGTCATTCCGAATGGCATAACTAAGAATTTGTAATGCCTATATTGTGACCTAAATGCTGTCTTGGATATGTTTTGCTCCCGAACTCTTACTTTATGATACCCTGATCAAAGATTGATCTTGGAGAAAATCTTGGCCTTGCTCAATTGATTAAACAAATTATCGATTCTTGGTAATGGATACTTCTTCTTCACTGTTACTGCATTCAATTGTCTATAATTGATACATAATTATGATGACCCATCCTTATTCTTCACCAGAACCACTGGCGCTCCCCAAGGTGATTCACTAGTTCAGATAAACTTCTTTGCCTTCAGCTTTTTTATATGTTGGTACAGCTTGTCTAATTCTTATGGTGCTATTTGGTGCACTTTGCAAGATATTGGCCCTGGTCTAGGATTAACTCTATGCAAAACTCTATATCCCTTATTGGTGTAACCTTGAAAGTACTTATGGAAAGATGTCTAAGAACTCCTTGACTATCTCGAAAAGTAGTTCTTGTGCTATTACTGTCACTGCGATCCTCTCTTCATGTTGGTCTCCCACAGATCTATCAAAGGCAAAACCATCCGTGCCCGGGATACTAAATAATACCCTACCCTTATGGCAATCTATCGTAGCATGACTGTCTCTCAGCCATCCATGCCTAAGATAACGTCAAAATTTTCTATAGAAAACTTGATCAATCGTGCTGGTTATGAATGCCCGCATACTATGACCAGACACGCTATACATACTCTACTAACTCCTACGAGCCTATTACCATTCAGTATATTCAGCCTCTCTGGCAATGCCTCAAACTCTAATCCAATGTATGTTGCGAATCGTGCAGATACAAATAAATAAGATGTACCTGAATCAAACAATGCTACAAGATAAGATGCAACAGAAACCTTACCTGCCACCACGTTGCCAGATGCTAAAGCCTCATCCAGAGATAAAGTGAAAGCTTGCCCTTTGTCCTGCTGGACACCTCGCTGTTGCCTTCCTTGGATACACTATTGTGGCCTCTGCTGGCCCTGTTACTAATTCTACTGCTGTTGGTACATCTAATCTTGCATCGGTAGCGGACGTTGAGCTAATAGCCTCACTGCTATTGTTGGCCCTCTCTGCTGGACTACCCCTGGTGCTGGCAGCACTGGTAACTGTTGGACTGGCCCTCCTGGCCTCTGCATCATCAAATAATTAGAAATACGATGATCTGGACTGCCATACCTCATATATAACCCATTGGATGCCCTACACACATCTCTAGTGTGGCCTCCCTTTCCACAGTAAGTGCAACCTATCGGTGCTCCCTGGCGTTGTTGTTGTTGTTGTTGTTGTCTCGACTGCTATCGAGCCGGTACTATCACCATCGAAACTGTCGCCCTCCTCGGCGTTGAATTATGGATGCAAATGCTAGATGATGGTGCTGATATCCGAGGTACTCCTCTACCTTCTCTACTTTGAGCATGATACCTCTTATGGCCTCTTGTCCTTCCCGATAACCTCTGCATGGTAAGATCATACCTTCGAGCTGCTACTAGTACTTCTTTATAAGTCTTATAAGCGTGCCCCTCTATCAGTTGTAGAATCTCCAGATGAAATCTTTGCTGGAACCTCATTGCTCATCCGACTCCATAGCCACCATAGTCAGAGCGAATCTACTCAGCCTATAAAACTCGGCTGCATATCCATCTATAGTCCTACCGGCCTACTTGAGATGGATAAATCTCTGTTGGAGCTTATACTACGCTACGACTCTAAAATATTTAGCCCTAAATCGAGCCCTGAAACTTTTCTAAGAGATAGGATACCTCAAGCCAACCTCTACTGACGCCCACCAATAGCGGACAAGATCTTGAAGCTGCAGTCGGACCTGGTCAACTTATTCATCGATCAGGACCTTCGCTGCCACCATAATAACCTCGATGTCTTGCAACCATACGTCTGCTGTGATGGCGTCCTCCGTTCCATCAAAATATCTCGGGTTCAGTCGACAAAACCTGACCGACGCCCAATAAATCAGTCCTTCTACCTTTCTCCAAGGCCATATGTAATCCCTGACTCAACAAGACATTATGCTCTTGTTGTTGAAACTGTTAATATTGTTGTACTGCCATCTGATGTTGCTATATAGCCATCATTCCTTGGAGGATCTTTAGTAATATCGGGGTATTAAGTACCGTTGGTACTGTTGGTACTACTGGGGTTACATGAATCTCAAGGGTTGGTTCATTAACATGCCAAACTTCTGGTATCACTGTGCCAGCTTGCTCAACTATTAGCTCAATCTGGATCTGACTCTGAGCAGGTGCTACTTCCTGTTATTGTCCATGGGAACCCTGTCCTGCCAATCCTGCCTCTCCAGCAACTGAAGAAGCCCTAGAGAAAAGGATAAAAATATCAAGAATATAATGGGAAGGATCAAGGAGGCAAGCAGTTTTAACCATTCAAGCATTGTTATTGAGTAAGACGAAGCAAGATATAGAAGGGGACATATTTGATTGAGACTCCTATGACTGTAACACCCCATAAGTCTTTAAACACAGACCTGCATGGGCCACCACTAAAACTTTGTCACACCCGAGTATTGGAATAAGGAGACGGACTTAGCTAGCTCCCATGTACAAGGTATAGAATATCGTACGGTGGTCACGGCTGTAACTATACAATGGGGTACATACTGCAAGCAAGTCACTTAGGGTCACACAGCACATCTATTATCTCAATCTGTCAAGTAAGGATAGTAAACATAGAATATGTCTCACAAGAAAGTAAGACATCCCAAACGCCTTGCCACAATATTCTGGAACCCAGCTGTATAAAATAAGAAAGTTGGTATAGTAACAAAAGTATATGACTATGATCAGCTGCAGTCTGATTAATTATAATCATATAAGGAAGCTAAATGTCTAGTTTTACGGCTAACTAGTGCCCGTGGCTAAACTCCCAATAGAGTAAAATATGCGATAGCGAGCAGAAAAGAAGAAATCTACTCATTTTTCTCAGCGGCCATCCGTCTGGTGCGCCATTATTCAGGGGGGAGTACGCTTGATCCTCGGGTCCTGGCTCTAAACTTGGCCATAAAAAACCAGTAGAGTTAGACCAAAAATAGCAAGTACCTCAAAGGAAGCACAAATTAAGAAATAAAATCAGGTTATAAAATAGATACATATATATTGTTCTGTCTGATAGTTTCAATTTATAGCCTATCTTGGCACAATAATCTAACCCTACAATCAAACAAGGACAAGGGTTAGACTAACGCACCATGATAGTCCATGTCCCTAAAACTATTTGACAGCAGATACAACACACAAACAAGCTCCGTTATATAATTGGCCAATCACATGTACGACTTTTTAGGTGGAGTCTAAGTTATCCCAGAGGTATTATGCATATAATAGGAATTTTCAGATTAAACCATGTTATAGTAGGAGCTAGCGAGCCTTGAATCATCGTATAGTATATAGTAGTATGCACTGGTCCCTCGTAAGGCCATTGTACTAAATCGTATAGAACACATATACAATATAATAGTCGAATATTGCCATCCACTAACGAAAATTTAAACCAATATCCATGTGGGCTATCCTTCACTCCACATATAATGATTAAAGGTCTCAGAATTTTGTCCCACCCAATGCTCTACATGTTTTAGTTGCCAAGTTAACCCTACGGTTAACTAGAATCACATGGCGTGGTCACATATTACTTTCCTTATATGTCATACTATAGTACGAGAATGCTAGATAAGAATCCTCTTTGTCACTTTGTATTTCAATTGGATTCATCCCAGCGTGATGCAACAGTCAAACAAATCCTAGCTACGCTTGGTTATTGACTAACTATCATGTCTATACTAGAGAAATTGTATCATATCACATGTTGCTTAGTACATAGGCACACCTTGGTGTGAAACATGTAACATAATCACGTAGAAGCACTTAGCACATAGGAACACATGGCGCATAGTAAGTATATCAACACGGATACCAATAGTCGAGTCAAGTTACCAATCATTGGTAAATCATATGGGTTCTAGCACATAGTCAAGTCTAACACATGGTCATTTATCTCACATACATTAGCAATCATTAAAATCACACATGGAATCACAAAAAATTAATAAAGCATCCAAACCAAGCAAAACAGTAAAATATGCACATAGGTCGTATTAGGATCAGGGACGCATAGAGTCAGTGCTACATAAGACAGGTACCACATAAGAAGTTGGCCGCATATGCGTCGGTGTCGCATAGGAAGTTGGCCACATATGGGTCAGTGTCGCATGGGAAGTCGGTCGCATATGGGTCGGTGCCGTATGGGATCAGTACTGCATATGACAGGGCAAAGTCCACTCCTTGGGACAAGTATTGAGTGACGTACATTTAATACGTGTCAGAGAAGTGACTGAAGTGATGGATGTGACCAGCCATAAAGTGTGTCAGGAAGAAAAGACAAACTCATAAAAAAATGTGCAAGAGCAAAACAGGGTTGTGCGTCCACAAGAGAAGAGACACATAGTCACTGCCGTATATGCTTGTCGTATAGTTGTCTCTTGGACTTAGTGAATTTCTTATTCGTTCAGTGAGCAAAATACAAGGAGTTCTGTCACTTAGCTCCAAAATACTTTGCGTAATGGTCAGTCATGCTTCTAATAAAATAAATGCATGCTGGTCGGTTATGCGTGAAAGATTCCAAACGCATAAGGGTTATGCCGCATGAGAACTTCGTCTTCTCTAGACAACAAGTTCAGTCATGACGACAAAAGCTCAAAAGTCCAAATTTTATTTTCTTCATAAAAAATTTAATTTAACTCTAAATCAAGTGAACCAAAAGCCAAAATACCTGAAATAGAATGCCCTATCAACCATAAAAATTGGTTTTCTAAAATACCATATTTTAGTAGATCAAAACCAAGAAAATCTTTTGGAACCCATGAAAACTATTAACAAAAATATAGATCTACACGAGTCTATCCATCAAAACCAAAAACTTCAAGTATTAAAAGTGTTTAGAATCATAATATACATATAATAGACTAATAAAATATAATTAAAGAGAAATAACTAAAATCAAATAGTTTCTCCATGTCATGTAATGTGTACTTGCCTAGAAATAAAAGAAAAAAAAAGGGAAATGAGGGAAGAGAGAGAAATAAGTTGAAGAGAGAGAAATAAGTTAGCTTATATAGCTAGGGTTTGAGGTTTAGACCATGGATTCAACTCATGACCAAACCAACCCAAAAATTAAATCATGAGTCTAATTGAACCAAAGAATGGGTCTAGTCTCCATGACATGCAACCTAATTAACATAAAAGAAATAAATAATATAGGTAGAAAAAGAATACGTTCCAAATACGCATATTAGGAACAGAAAGTTATATCTGACCCAGTTTACTTTTTGGACCATTGTGCCCTTATATTTGGATAGTTGAGATTTCATGAGAGGAGTTTGTTGACATCCCAAAATAAATACTTGGAAAGTTGTGTAAACTTTGGTATTGGTGTGAATACAACAGAAGATGTACAAAGAACCCTAGCAAACTTTGGTATTGCTATTTATAGCTTGTAAAAGTTAATGCATGCGTATGCATGCGCACGAGTTTTGCGTTATCAGATAATCCTCTTCAACATAATACAATTGTAGTTGGCATGCACATGCTATGCTACGATTGCCAAGTGGCACTAGTTATGATCTGGCTGCGATCAAGATTGAGGGTTGTTGATATCCCTTATCAAAAAATATTTAGTCGTTAGTAATGGAAAGATTGAGCTATGTAGAGTCGCATGAGAACGCTGCCACATAGGAAGTATGGGAATGTTGTTGCATAACAAGTCTGCCACATGGGAATGCTACAACACAAGAATGCAACAACATGGGAAGTATGGAAACGTTGTCGCATAAAAAGTCTGCCGCATGGGAACGTTGCCGCATGGAAGGTATGGGAACACTGTCCCATAATAAGTCTGTCGCATGGAAACGTTGTCGCATTAGAGTCTGCACTTTTTATGAAGCGTACGGTCTGATGACACAGCTGTCAGTGGCTCACCCTTTCACTGCAGAGCATTACATGTAAGTATGGTGGAGGATGACTTATGGCACATGGGGTGTGGCCAATCTTTGCCGCATGACTTTTAAGTGCCTTTGGCACATGAATGGTTCTTTAACAACCCTTACCGCATGTTTCTTGACTACTTTTGCCACATAAGGCTGAGTTGCCCTTGGTTCATGGTTTATAATTTTTTATGCTGCTACAAGACCACTTTTAAAGTTTTCAAACTAAGCTTCATTAAGTTTGGAATACTTTGAACAAAAATTATGGATTAAATAGCCGCATGCGCATTAATCTTCAAGCCGTATGGTTTTGGTACCACATCATTTGCTCGTCGCATAAATTTGATGCCGCATCTTTCTTTGACAGACTGTCAAATCTTCATTAAGGGATAATGATACCTTAATTTTAGAACAAATATATGGGGATCTCATACCGTAGGCTAACATGAACTCCAAAGAATTATTTCTTAATGGCTAAGTCATGTAGGAACCAAACTATCAGCCACATGTTTTGACATTATCAGATTCCGCATATCCCCCCTATTTATAGGGGTTGGTAGGAGAGAGGGAAATCTTTCACTGCTGTCTTTCATCTTCTTTATTTTCACTTTACTTATTTCTCTTCGACTCCTATGACTCCCAAAGTTGGCTTCTCCAGCAAAAGCAAGTTTAAGGGCAAGGCGCAGCCCACTGAGGCCGAGTCGTTCATTATTAATTCGATGCACCCAGATGTGCAGAAGGAAGTCGAAGGTGAGGGGCCTTTCCCACTTGTATTTTGCCATAGTGGAAGGGTATAGTACTGTGCTCACTTGTGCCCCCCAACTCAAAAGCAGAGACCCTCCTACATACGGTCTACTATATTGATGGATAACCATCTAGAACATGTGCGGACACATCTATCGCTGAAGCGTATGGACGTTGCTCGTAAGGTTTCATCTTAAAGATGAGCTAAAATCTTACTCAATCTTTCATGCATGGATACGGTTGTGTTGGGATGCCCATTGTGAAGCATGCGCTAAATGTTATGCGCACCATTTCCTCGCTTTCATGGATGCGCCTAGTCTTGTTGCTGCTCTGTGCCATGGACATACGCCGAAAGGTTATGCGCGGCCTCCCTGTGCATGTGTGTCCTCACGGACCTGCGTTGAGGGCTGTGTGTGCATATGTGGTTTTTGATATAGTCTTCCAAAATGATGCACTCGACTGCTCTGTGCTCATATATTTGGTGGGTTCAACAGCTTTACTCAGTAGATTTCTAACTTTTTTTTACTCTTTGGTACAGTGTCGGTGGCCGTGACTTCAATAGGAGAGATCCTCTTTGGCCCTGCCCTCAGCCTATTGGGATTGGACTTTACTGAGGAAGTATTCAATCCGACAAAGGCCCTCATTGCTATAGGTCAGCCCCCGAGAAGGGTGGAACTCATTAAGAAGCATGACTACGTTTTCCTTCAAAGGCAGACGGATACGGGCAAGATTTCAGTGGCGAACGGGTCCGAGGAGTATTTATTGTAGCCTCAATTCTTATTCGGGGATAAGGTAGTCTCCAACGACAATAATATTTTGAAGCTCAAGGAGGAGTGTCATACCCCAGTCCCAAAATACACGGGACTAGGCCACGTGGCAATAGCCAGCTGTCACATCTCCAAGGATATTCCAATTTAATGGATCCTAACAAAGAGTGCTATGCTGTCCTAAATACTAGCATGTCCCATATAAATCAACAACAAGTATTCTAATCTCATCCATAATATAAACATCAAGAGTGTACTAATAATAAATGCTGGAAGATAAACGCCAGTCTTAAAATATTATAGTAAAACCAAGAATGTCTGATGGAAACAAACCCACTACTATGAGAAAATAAATACTGAAATGGTAGATAAAAGATAATGACTAGTGCATCGACTCTCTAGATAATGATGCTCCCAATCCTAGGCAGAAGGCCTACCAAGTGATCACAAAAATTCTGATGGTAGCACCTCTAGCTCCTCCTCGGTAGCATACCTCGTCTCCTGTCTGGGCCGTACACTGTGGGGTAATAAGCCTTGTCCAAATCTGGAAAGGTACCAGGTCCTCAGAGGGACGTAACAAGATACATAAAAATATGCCATATATAAATACTGAATAAAATAAATACAATAAAGGGTGTGCTAACCATCTAAGTGAATGCAATGTAAGGACAACTTTGGTACGTATGGGTAGGCGTAGGCATAACGTCCAACACCCCAAAGAGCGTGGCAGCAGTACAGTATATCGTCCATAGCACTTCGAAGAACGTGACAGCAGTACAGTATATCGTCTATATCACTCTGAAGAACGTGGCAGCAGTATAAAAGGAGTCATTGGATCCGTGGCTCCTCTGGATACTATAGACTCCAATGGGTGTATCCTATATGCCTACTAATGTCCTCCCCACCCAATGTAGGTACGCAAGTCGAATACTCGACGGGCATACCACGTATCTAAATGCCAAGCCTCTACCAATATAAATAATCCTGAATTACGTACTAACTGTGATGTAGGTCACACGCACCGATAGCTAGTCGAGTATGCAAACCCGTATCCCAATATGAATATATCACTGTGAAACGTGCAAGAGTGTCAGGTCTCAGAAGATACCAGGGTATCCTCCAAAGGGGTGAGTCTGCTAATGACTAGGTCAAGTACACTAATCATCGACGTATCCGTCGAATGCACCCGAGTCAATCTCGGACATGCACAGTTATATAAAAATAAAATAATAAGAATCATACAACATATGCATAATTTAAATTAGACAGTAGATATGGCAAGGTATCTTGCCTGAGTCCTCAAGCTGTGAATGCCAGAAGCCGGTTCCTGCAGTATCTCTTGACTGATCCAGTGACCCTAAACACATAATACAATATAGCAATTGCTGACATCAGACACTAAGCAATATATACACACGACTACGGTTCTACTTTTGGATACTGTCGCAAGTTCACGACTGATCGAATACAGCGTCACGTGTGCACGTAGCCAGGGTGTACACGTGTTCTGTCCTCGGTTATCGCGTGCCTTGAGACAACAAATTATCGAGTTATGTTTACCCACTATTCCTGATTTGTGTGAATACATGTCCTTGGTTTCCATGTTCGAACATACTTCGTTTATGTCCCGGTGTTCAGGTGAAATACTAGTCCTTGATGACAATCTCATATCATTAGGGTGATCACTCATTATTAATCACTATCTAATCTAATTAATTACCATCTAATCTTGTAAACCCCCCGACCAAATTAGAGTCCAATTCGAGTCAAGTTGAGAGACTTAGATTTAATTGGACACAATTAGAATAATTGGGCAATAATTATATGTCCTAATACACCTTGCCCACACCAGTAGTTATCTTCCACCCAAGGCCACGAACAACTCTTAGACATGCCAGGCTACCCCTCTGACCATTGTACAAAATTAAATACCCGTCACTTCATCTCGCCTTAGTGTCAAAATATTCGTAAGTGAGCCCCTTGCGCATTAATTGATAATTGAATTAAGTTGAGTCCAAGTTTACCTAAAACAGGTCTAGACCAAGCCGTGTACACCATAGACCAGCCCTACCCTAGAGCCTGGCCGGCCCAAATATCAAGGATGGCCCACGAGAGCCAATATCTATAAATATACATACTCCCACATGAAAACCCTAGTTTTACTATTCCTAAAACCCTAGCCGTTCACCGCGGTCTCCGAAACCCTCCTCCACCGGCTGCCGACTTCACCGGCCACTGCTAGTCATACGCGGTAACCGAACCCCCGACTGCCGACTTCACCCTACCGCCTGCCACCGCTAGCACCGGCGCCAACTGCCACCATCCTAAACTCTCACACCAACCGTTCCCCCCGACCGCTGCTCCCGAGCGTCCCCCGACAGCCTCAGTCATCGCCCGCCGTCACTCCAGATCCACCCGACCGTCCCCCCCGCGACCGGTCAGTCACCCCCGCCGTTGCCTAAGCTGCCCCGCCGCCACTGATACTTCTGCTGCTGCCACTGCCCCTGCTGTTTGCCGCCGGCCGACGCCGGAGCCCACCACTCGCCGGAGGACGCCGTCAGCGAGGAGACCGTCGTCCTGTCAACTAGGTATAAACCTGACTCATCCCTCGTTGTATAGTATCCGCATATGATCGTTATGTTATCGTGTCAAGACTTATAGGATTGGACACAAACTCAGTTAACCCTAATTAGGTATATGATGGCATGTTGATTAACAAGAGTTAGAATTTGGTTAATAACTAACTATTCCTTAATCAGAAGACCTGTTGTTAGAAATATAAAATTTCTCAATAAAACTTATACATCGCCAAGTATGCTGAATATGGGAATTTCAGGAGCAACAATTGTACTAGACATAATGAAGCTTCGTAAAACCCTAGACATAGTAATTATTGTCTCAAGGTACATGTTAGCCAAGGACAGAACACGTGTACACCCTAGCTACGTGCACATGTGACGCTGTATTCGAGCAACCGTGAACTTGTAACAGTATTCAAGTATAGCATTCTAGTCGTACGTATTTAATGTTTAGTATCTGAAATCAGTATTTGTTATATTATATTGGTGTGTTTAGGATCTTTGGATCAGCCAGGAGATGCTGCAGGAGCAGGCTATTGGCTTTCACAGCTTCAGGATCCAGGCAAGATACCTTGCCATATTTATTGTCTAATTTAAATATTACATATGTTGTATGATTCTTGTTGCTTTATTTCATATCACTATGCGTGTCCAAGATTGACTCGGGTGCAGTCGACGGTTGCGTCGATGATTAGTGTACTTGACCTAGTCATTAGCAGACTCACCCCATTGGAGGATACGTTGATATCTTCCAAGACCTGACACTTTTACACGTATTCACTATGACATTCATATTGGGATGCGGGTCCGCGTAATCGACTAACTATCGGTGAGTGTGACATGCATCACGGTTAGTGCATAATTCAGAATATTTTATTTATAGAGACTGGCATATAGATACGTGGTATGCACGTCGAGTATTCGACTGGTATATTTACATTGGGCGGGGAGGACAACTAGTAGGCGTATGGGGTACACACATTGGAGTCGTGATTTCGGAGAAACCTCGGATCCAATGATTTCCTTTACACTGATGCCACATTCTTCGGAGTGATATGGACGATATACTATATTGATGCCACGTTCTTCGGAGCGTTATGGACGATATACTATACTGATGCCACTCTCTTCGGAGTATGGACATTATGCCTATACCTACCTATACGTACCAGCGTTGTCCTCGCATTGCATTCACTTAGATGGTTAGTACACCCTTGTTGTATTTATTTTATTCAGTATTATATATGGCATATTTCTATGTATCTTGTTACGTCCCTCTGCGGACCTGGTACCATTCCAGATTTGGACGAGGCATATTATCCCATAGTGTACGGCCCAGGACAGGAGATGAGGTACGCTACCGCTGAGGAGTTAGAGGAACTACCGTCAGAGTTCCTGTGATCACTTGGTAGGCCTTCTGCCTAGAATTGGGTGCATCATTATCTAGTCAGCCGATGCCCTAGTCATCACTCTTTTATTTATTATTTTAGCACGTTATTTCTGTCATAGTAGTGGGTTTGTTTCCACCAGACTTTATGGGTTGTACTATGATATCTTGAGACTGGTGTTTATCTTTCAGCAGTTTATTTAGTACTTCTTGCTATTTTATATTATGGATGAGATTAGATTACTTGCTGTTGAGTTATATAGGACATGTTAGTATTAGGATAATGTAGCACTCTTTGTTAGGATCCATTAAATTGGGATATCCTTAGAGATGTGTCAGCTGGCTATTGCCACGTAACCTAGTTTCAAATATTTTGGAACTAGGGCGTGACATACTTTTAGTGGTGGCCCATACAGGTTGACTTTTCGCTTGTGGTATGGAAACATGTCGAGCGAGCCTGCAATAGGATAGAAATTTTTAGGTCTCATCCACTTTAATTTCGTCTTTGAATTCCTTCGTATTGTTTTTAAATATCTGCATCCTGTTTGCTTGATTTCATACTCTTTTAATAGAGCCCTATCTCTTGTAGCAAGATGAACTTGCACAATGGACGAGGAGCACCCAGTACCGCGGTGCCAGATAATACCACCCAAAGGGAGGAGATACCCTAAGGGCAACCATCGTTACAGACACCGCTGATACATTGGCACGAGACATCGCAGGGCGATCTTACACCACAGCCCAACGGACAGACTTCCCAGACAATCCCTACGCAATATTGTGAGGGCCAGACTTCAGGAGCTACACCGATACCGCAGACTGAGAGGCCGACATCTGAGGAGACGCCTACTGTATAGCCCGAGATTTTACTACCACCGCCTCTACCTTATCTACCCCAGATGCCACAGATGCTTCAGTTCTTTCAGACTATGATGCAAGCACAGTGGCAGCAGACGGAGACGTTGAGACAGAGTTTGATGGCAGTGCTAGAGAGGACACCTGTCACAACACCAGTACCAGCACCTCCACCAGCCCAGACAGGTGGCACTGTTAGATGGTTCCGACAGATGAGACCAGATACTTTCTCGGGCAATGAGACTGCAGAGCTGATCTCCGATTGGGTCACCAATACGGAGATGTTACTAGAGGCTTCACAACTGCACCCAGACCTTTGGATGACCGCCGTGAGGGCCCAACTAAAAGGCAATGCCCATCACTGGTGGAATTCTATGAGCGCAGTGTAGGCAAGAACCAGACTTGGGAAAAATTCTTAGAGTACTTCAACGGGAAGTATTTCCCAGCTACAGTCAGAAATGCCCTGTACTCCCAATTCTATATGGCCGTTGATGCCTATGACGCGGAGTTCAGCCGCCTTAGCATATTTGGTGCCGTCTTGATACCCAATGATCTAGAGAAGGCTCAAAAATTCTATTACGATCTCACCTTCGAGCTACAGAGGTACACCACCGTGCATGCAAGGATATCATACGAGGAGGTTCTTGCAGAGGCGAGAATCCAGGAGGCCATAGTCAGAGGAGCTAGATGTTCCAGCATGACCATGCCAGCCAGAGTCTAGCCCGGAGCAGGAGGACCCATCCGTCGTCCGGCGCGCAGACACAACAGAGGATAGCACCATACCCACACCAGGAACTTCCGACTTGCCATTTCTGTGGTAAGATAGACCACTTCGAGAAGGACTGCCGAAAGAGATTAGGGACATGCATGATTTATGGAGCGAGCCAGCACCTTGTCAGAGATTACCCACGGCGCAGGGAGACATCACCATAGATCGGACAGAGGCCAGCAACACCAGTTCCGAGGATACTACCCCTACCCGGAGGATAACGTCCACTAGCCCCTAGAGGATTTCAGAGGGGACCACCCTTGGCCCCACAACAGGCACAGTTCGATCGAGCCCGACAGCACGCCGGAGGACAGAGTGTCACGCCCCAGTCCCAAAATATTGAGGGACTAGATACGTGGCAATGGCCAGCAGTACACAACGATGGACAACCCAATTTAATGGATCCATCGGGCATACTTAAGCTGTAATATAGGTCTACAATAATAAGTCAAAAACTAATCTCATCCACACACAGAATAATAAGATCAACAACAAATAAAGAAAGTACATTAATGTCCAGTCACAACAAAGTATGTCAGAGAATAACCTGATAAAAGTCTAAAAAATACTGGTTCATCAGACCAGAACAAAAGAGTCCAGAAATAAGTATCTGATGAGTACAAATATCATAATCTCAAGAAAAGTCTTCAGCCATCACCTCTGCTTCTAAGTTTGGTTCTCCTTCAATAAGAGCTTCTGGTACAGCTTCAGCTCCTGTCCCGTAAACCTCGGGATAATGCTTTTCTGCTAAACCTGGGGACATCATCCGGATCCAGGTCCTCAGGGGACATAGCAAGGTACAGATAATACAAGCCAAATAAAATGTAGTAAAATAGTAAATAGCATAAGCAGGGTAACTACATAACCATCTAAGTGAAAATGCAACTGAGAGCATCACTAGTACTCAGGCTGAGACCGCTACAAGCTCTGTGTCGGGGAGCCGGTAGCAGTAATAACAAGTAATGGGTCTAGCTCTGCTCGAGAGTCTACAACCTCACAATAGTAGTATATATATATAGAACAGCCTGTAGTCTGTGTGTCTCTCCCCACCCAATGTAACCACACGTCTCATGTCCATGTCACGTGAGATCAGAGCTAATACAACAGTCATATTCTAAGAATAAAATAACTACGTCCATCCTGTATCCTATACAGAATCACCTTGAATATCTCAAGAAGATTCTGTCAATGTATGGTGTCAAGTGTCCTAGGTTTTAATGTACTTGATAAACAAGCACGAGAATGTAAGGGTCTCGAATGTCCATCACTAAAAGACGTACACAACTCCGCGTACGGGGTTGGCACCCGACTGTAATCGGACGCTAAGTAAGTCATACGGTCCTAGGTTATAGCATGTACAATAGTCACAGAAAATAAAGCAAGAGAACAAAATAAATTAATAAACTGTAATTTATGGCAAGGTACACTTGCCTGGGGTTGGAATACCAGTAGCGGTCCCTGTATCAGTGGGTTCAGCAAATACTCCTCCAATAGCTGAATGAACATTACCAACAGTCTCAGAACATAGAAAACAGCTAGAAACGCCTGTCCTTAAGTCCCGTTTGGACACAAGGGCAAAAACGACATTTCTGGGCCAAAGCGGGTCCATATGTGGGCCGCTTTGCACCAAAAACTGGGTCAGGGTTAAAGGTCTCCAAATCAGTCCAACTTAGTGTCTACAAGTCAGGAACATTGATACGAACCCAACAGAACTTTCAGAATTGGATTCTGATGAGCCGTTCTCAAAATCGCCCATCAGGTGGAGCCTGTGGGGGCCCACAACACGTAATTTTTCCAATATTCTCAGAATCGAACCAAACTTGACCCACAGGACCAGCGTATTGCTACGAGTCCGATGGCTCAAGTTTTGTCTCGATCCGACGTGTATACACTAAGTTACAGTGACAAACAGAAAAGTCGGATACGGGGCGTTGTCCGCGGATACGCACTGATTCTGGTGTGCACGCACATCCGAATCAGCTTCTGTAAAATCCCACATGTCTGTATCGACGACGCGCACGTATCTGTGAAGACCGCACGCGACCAAGTCGTCCCGTTTGGCGGGGCGCACTCAGTTCCGGGGTAAAACAGGGCATTGGTTTTCCTATTTTTGGACCGCAGTTTGCGATCACCACAGGTTGCGATGCACCGAGCGGTTCACACGGACATCGAGGAGGTCTTACAGGCTACGCGATAACGCTGACGGAATAGAAAACAGAGCTACGAGCAAGAAGTTATGGGTACCTGAACAGGGTTCAAAAAGTCCGTGTGCGCGTGTCAATTTCGAGTCCCCGTATCCTGGATCCGTGTCCAAGCCGTGTCCAGGCTTGTACTCGAGTTCTGGATCGTGTCCGAGTCCGTCGGAGTCGGCCTGGGGTGCGGGCGGAGGCGGCGCCGGTTCTGGGTGGTTGGCGACGGGTCTGGACTACCGGTTCCAGCGCTGTGGGCGGCCGTACGTCGACTGGACGGAGGAAATATAGGGTCGGGTTCGACTGATTCTTCGGTCGAGGTCCTGGGGTCCGGCGGGTGGTCGCTGGAGGTACTGCGGACGGGTCCGGGGGTCTGGGCGGTGGCGTCGGAGTCTGGAGGTGCTGGAGGGGACGGCCGGAATCTCGGAGCTCGCCGGAGAAGAAAAGGGCAAGGGGGAAAATCCGGCGGGTGGTCTGGGTTTAAATAGAGGAGAATAGGGAGAGGAGACGCTGGGGGTTGGCCGAAAACTGAAGGGGAACCGGTCGCCGGTTACCGGGAAGATGAACAGAGGGGTCTCCGGCGGCCATGGCGGCGGAAACGGCCGCCGGAGAGGAACCGTCGGGGCCGTTCGAATTTTGGGGGTTAGGGTTTTGCACGGGTCGGGTCGGGTGCTGGCGGGTCGGGTCTGACCCGGATCCGACCCGCTAAGGGTTGGGTTGGTTCGGGTTGGTCAGACCGGCCGGTCCGGTCCGGTTCAGACTTGGGTTCGGCTTGGTTTATTTATTTTAGTGATTTAATTAATTACTTAAATTAAACATTAGTTTATAATGCTTTAAAAATTTATCCGGGATCCAATAAATTTCCGAAAAATTATCCCATGTCCGGTTTTTAATTTTACACTAGAAAATATAATTTTTATCACATTTTAATATTATTTATTATCATTTAAAAAAATTCATTTTAAATCAGACTACCTTAATTTATTGGTTTAAAAATTACAGAAAATGCTAATTAATTCCAGAAAATTAAATTTAAAAATTCTTAAAATTTTCAGGTGATTACAATCTACCCCCTTAAGAAAATTGCATCCTCACAATTTAAAGATTAAACTACTAATAGAACAGAACTACAGAAATTACAAAAATTACTTAAGATATACCTGCATCCTCGAATAAATGGGGATATCGCTGGCGCATAATATCCTCCCTCTCCCAGGTAAATTCACCAGGAGAGTGTTGCTTCCAAGCCACACGAACCAGTTTAATTGTTTGTCCTCGCAGTGTCTTCTCACTGGTGCCGAGTATACCCACTGGTTGCTTTTCATATCTCAGACTTGGGCCTACTGCGATCTCAGAATGGTCAACTATGTGACTTGGGTCAGTCACATACCTTCTCAATTGTGAGACATGGAATACATCATGCACTCCCTCTAAAGATGGAGGTAATGCAAGACGATAGGCCACCTTACCAATGCGCTCCAGAATATCAAAGGGCCCAATGTATCTTGGACTCAACTTGCCTCTGCTCCCAAAGGGAATGGTTCCTCGAGTAGGTGAAATCCTCAGGAATACATGTTCTCCTTCTTTGAACTCCAGGGGAGTCGGTGTGTATCAGCCCAATGCTTTTGTCTGTCCTGAGCTGCACGAAGATGATTCTGGATTTGTTTCACCTTCTCTACTATTTGCATTACCAACTCTGGACCCAAAATTTGACGCTCTCCTACGTCACTCCAGCATATCGGCGATCTGCACTTCCTACCGTATAACGCCTCGAAAGGTGCCATTTTAATGCTTGCCTGATAACTGTTGTTGTATGAGAACTCTACCAAATGCAAATGATCTTCCCAAGACCCTCCAAAGTCTAACATACAGGATCGCAGCATATCCTCCAAGATCTGGATTGTATGTTCTGATTGACCATCTGTCTGGGGATGATAGGCAGTGCTGAATTTTAGTCTGGTGCTAAGACTCTCTTGCATGCTTTGCCAGAAATAAGAGGTAAATCTTGAATCTCGATCTGATACAATACTAACCGGCACTTCATGCAATCTTACAATTTGTCGCATATACATGTCGGCTAGTACCTCTGTGGACTGTCCAACTCTAAACGGCAAGAAATGTGCCGATTTAGTGAGTCGATCCACGATAACCCATACCGCATCTTTTCCGCTGGTGCTCCATGGGAATCCTGTGACGAAGTCCATGGTGATATGTTCCCACTTCCATTCTGGGATGGGAAGCGGCTGCAATATTCCTGCAGTCCTCTGATGCTCGGCTTTCACTTGTTGGCAGACTAAACATTTAGCTACAAATCTTACAATCTCTTTCTTTATTCCATGCCACCAATAATACTGCCTTAGATCTCGATACATCTTTGTTCCTCCTGGATGAACAGAATATATGGAGCTATGTGCTTCAGTCATTAGCTCCTGTCTCAGTTCTCCATTTGGAACATATAAGCGATCTTCGCACCTTAATATCCCATCCTCATGTATGCGAAGTCCCGTTTGCATGCCTGCTTCTGTCTTCTCTTTGAGTCTTCGAAATCTAGCATCAGTAGGCAAAGCTTCTTTAATCCTTTCCACAAGCGATGACTTCACTTCCAGATTAGCCAGCAAGCCACTCTGTCTTGGTAGAATAACCTCTATCTGTAGCTCCTGTAGATCTTTTAATAGCTCAGGCTGCATCGTCAAGAAATAAGTTATAGGCTTCCTGCTGAGTGCGTCTGCTACTACATTCGCCTTTTCTGGGCGGTACTGCAGATCTATATCAAAGTCCACCATCAACTCAAGCCAGCGTCTTTGCCTCATGTTAAGCTCCTTCTGAGTATATACATACTTCAGACTTTTGTGATCAGTAAAGTTCCCCACCTTCTCACCATAAAGATAATGCCTCCAAATCTTCAGTGCAAAAATTACTGCAGCAAGCTCCAGATCATGCGTTGGGTAGTTCTTCTCATGAACCTTCAACTGGCTTGATGCATAAGCAATAACTTTGCCATGTTGTATCAAAACACATCCTAGGCCACTACCTGACGCATCGCTATAAACAACAAAACTGCCTGACCCTGATGGAAGTGTCAAGACTGGTGCTGTTGTTAGACGCCTCTTTAATTCTTCAAAGGCCTTCTGACATTCTTCTGTCCATACAAAGTCCTGATCTTTCCGTGTCAACTTTGTCATTGGCTCCGCAATCCTTGAGAAATTTTCTACAAACCTTCTGTAATATCCAGCAAGTCCTAGAAAACTCCTCACCTCAGCAACTGATGTCGGTGTAGGCCAAGTCTCAATGGTAGCAACCTTCTCTGGATCAACTGACAGTCCTTCTCCTGAGATAATATGCCCTAAGAATAGTACCTTATCTATGCAAAACTCACATTTACTGAGCTTAGCATAAAGCTTCTCCTACCTCAATGTCTCTAGCACGATTCTGAGATGCTCCTTGTGCTCTTCGTGGATTTTGGAATATACCAGAATGTCATCAATAAATACAACCACAAATTTATCCAAGTATTGATGGAAGACTCGGTTCATCAAGCTCATGAACACAGCAGGCGCGTTGGTTAAACCAAACGGCATTACTAAGAACTCATAGTGTCCATACTTAGTCCTGAAGGCTATCTTCGGGATATCTTCCTTCCTCACCCTAATATGGTGATAACCGGATCTAAGGTCAATCTTCAAAAATACCCTAGCTCCACTCAATTGATCAAATAAGTCTTCAATGCGAGGCAAGGGATACCGGTTCTTAATGGTCACAGCGTTTAACGCCCTGTAATCAATGCATAGGCAAACTGTTCCATCCTTCTTCGATACAAAAAGTATAGGTGCTCCCCAAGGTGAAACACTGGGCCAGATGAAACCCTTCTCCAGAAGTTCATCAACTTGCTTCTTCAACTCTACAACTCCTTAGGTGCTAGTCTATATACCGATGAAGTGATAGGCTATGCTCCTGGAGTTAAGTCTATTATGAATTCTATTTCCTGATCAGGTGGTAAACCTGGAAGATCATCGAGAAATACATCCACAAACTCTGATATAACTCTTGGGTAACTTAACTCCCCTTCTACAGATAATACCCTAAGAGTTGGCTGAACACCCTGCTCTACAGCTCCTCGAAGAAATTCAAACTCTGAGTGTCCAGGTGGTCTGAATATAACTTTTCCAAGCCGACAATCAAGAGTGGCATGATACTGACTTAACCAGTCCATACCAAGTACAACATCATAGTCAGGCATAGAAAAGATCAAAAATTAGGCTCGCATTTCTCTTCCACAGACTACTACCGAACATGATCTACAGATATCACTAAGCGGTATAATTCCACCTCCCGTAAGAATTCTCTTAGTCTTCGGAAGGGGTGCAGTAGCTACTCTATGGGTGGCTACGAAGCTAGCAGCTATGAATGAATGCGATGCTCCAGAATCAAATAAAGCTACAACAGGTAATGAAGCTACTAAAATAGTACCTGCTATAACTTCTCCAGCAATAACTTCTTCCTGAACAGCCATTGCAAATGCCTGACCTCGTCCCTGAGCTGGACCCCTCTGCTGACGAGCCTGTTGGAATAGTGCTGCTTGAGGTGGCAATGGTGGTCTCGGCTGATATCCTCCTGGAGCTGGTGGTCTGACTCCTCCAATTCCCGTCTGCTGTGCTCCCACTGCTGGATAATCTGGCCTTGGTGCAGGTAGAGCTAGTCGTAGTGCTCCCTCTCGGCGTTCAGAGCAGTCCCTGGATAGATGCTGGTTGGATCCACAAACTAGGCATAGTCCCAATTTGCGTCTGCACTCCTTCTCAATGTGGCCTAACTTGCCGCAGAAATGACAAGTAGGTTGAGTTCTTGGTGTTGCTCTCTGAGGTAGATTTTTCTGGAGTCGCTTTGCAGAATCCCCTTGTGATGCCTTGGATGGTACTGAGGTAAATGGCCGCTTCAGACTTGACTCCCTCCTGGTGACGCGCTCCATGCGTCGTGCTGCAGCAAGGACGTCATTGTAGGATGTAGGTGCAACTGATCCAATCAACCTCTGAAGTTCGAACCTGAGTCCGTCAAAGAACTTCTCCGCCTTCTCTTCTTCGGTAGGAATTAGAGAAGGGGCAAAATGACTCAGGCAAATGAATTCGGCATTATACTCCTCCACCGTCATATTTCCTTGGATGAGGCGGTTGAACTTATCTCGGAGTTCTGATCTAGCAACGGCTGGGATATACATCTCTTGGAAGAGTATGGAGAACTCCTCCCAAGTGACTCGGTCATGTCCAAGCCTTCTCTCTTCAGCTAGCCACCAATGGTGCGCGTTGTCCGTCAGTTGCATTCGGACAGCAGTCATCCATCTCTCCCGTGGAAGTTCAGCTGCTTCCAACTGATGTTGTGTATTTGTGAGCCACTCATGCACTTCAGTTGGTCCTTCCTTGCCCGAAAAGGTACGGGGCTTGAGTTGACAGAAATCAGTGATAGATCCCGTCGCTGGTCGCCTAGCTTGCGGGTTTGCCTGCTCCAATGCATTTACTAGGCTGGTTCTTAGGTTCTCTGCCTCCTGACACTGCGCCTCCTGTTGAACTTGTTGTTGGGCTTGCATCATGGCGTAAAATATTTGGAACATCTGCTGCCCGTCCATTGCTTGCCCTGGTGGGAAGGCAGGCATCTGTGGAGTGAACTGCGACGGAGGTGGGATGTCGTCACGCCTGAACCTTGAGTTATGCTGCTCAGCTTGTCCACTTTGAGAGGATTGACCTCTGTTCTCTAGTGTAACTCCATCTCCATAGGTAACCACAGCGTCTTGTAGTGTAAAAGGAATTTCATCTCCATTTCTTGGATCCATCTTTCTCTGCATTCAAAATAAACTTTATGAGAACGTTTAGTAGAGTCAAGCAAGATGCCACTCAAATACTTAATTCGAATGAGATATAGAGTTTTAAAAATGATTCAACAAATGGATGAGATCCTATAACCTATCCTATCCTTTTACAGGTTTGTTTGGCCCCTAAGTTGAAACCAAATAATTTAAAGAGAGACCTGCATGGGCCACCACAAAAACCATGTCACGTCCCAGTCCCAAAATATCGAGGGACTAGATACGTGGCAATGGCCAACAGTACACACCGATGGACAACCCAATTTAATGGATCCATCGGGCATACTTAAGCTGTAATATAGGTCTACAATAATAAGTTAAAAACTAATTTCATCCACACACAGAATAATAAGATCAACAGCAAATAAAGAAAGTACATCAATTTCCAGTCACAGCAAAGTATGTCGGGGAACAACCCGATAAAAGTCTAAAAAATACTCGTTCATCAGACCAGAACAAAAGAGTCCAGAAATAAGTATCTGATGAGTACAAATATCATAATCTCAAGAAAAGTCTTCAGCCATCACCTCTGCTTCTAAGTTTGGTTCTCCTTCAATAACAGCTTCTGGTACAGCTTCAGCTCCTGTCCCGTAAACCTCGGGATAATGCTCTTCTGCTAAACCTGGGAACATCATCCGGATCCAGGTCCTCAGGGGACATAGCAAGGTACAGATAATACAAGCCAAATAAAATACAGTGAAATAGTAAATAGCATAAGCAGGGTAACTACATAACCATCTAAGTGAAAATACAACTGAGAGCATCACTAGTACTCAGGCTGAGACTGCTACAAGCTCTGTGTCGTGGAGCCGGTAGCAGTAATAACAAGTAATGGGTCTATCTCTGCTCGAGAGTCTACAACCTCATAATAGTAGTATATATATATAGAACAGCCTGTAGTCTGTGTGTCTCTCCCCACCCAATGTAACCACACGTCTCATGTCCATGTCACGTGAGATCAGAGCTAATGCAACAGTCATATTCTAAGAATATAATAACTACGTCCATCCTGTATCCTACACAAAATCACCTTGAATATCTCAGGAAGATTCTGTCAATATATGGTGTCAAGTGTCCTAGGTTTTAACGTACTTGATAAACAAGCACGAGAATGTAAGGGTCTCGAATGTCCATCACTAAAAGACGTACACAACTCCGCGTACGGGGTTGGCACCCGACTGTAATCGGACGCTAAGTATGTCATACGATCCTAGGTTATAGCATGTACAATAGTCACAAAAAATAAAGCAAGAGAACAAAATGAATTAATAAACTGCAATTTATGGCAAGGTACACTTGCCTGGGGTTGGAATACCAGTAGCGGTCCCTGTATCAGTGGGTTCAGCAAATACTCCTCCAAAAACTGAAATGAACATTACCAACAGTCTCAGACCATAGAAAACAGCTAGTAACGCCTGTCCTTAAGTCCAGTTTGGACACAAGAGCAAAAACGACATTTCTGGGCCAAAGCGGGTCCATATATGGGCCGCTTTACACCGAAAACTGGGTCAGGGTCAAAGGTCTCCAAATCAGTCCAACTTAGTGTCTACAAGTCAGAAACGTTGATACGAACCCAAAGGAACTTCCAGAATTGGATTTCGATGAGCCGTTCTCAAAATCGCCCGTCAGGTGGAGCCTGTGGGGCCCACGACACGCGATTTTTCCAACGTTCTCAGAATCGAGCCAAACTTGACCCACAGGACCAGCATATTGCTATGAGTCCGATGGCTTAAGTTTTGTCTCGATCCGACGTGTATACACTAAGTTACAGCGACAAACAGAAAATTCGGATACGGGGCGTTGTCCGCGGATTCGCACTGATTTCGGTGTGCACGCACATCTGAATTAGCTTCTGCGAAATTCTGCACGTCCGTATCGACGACGCGCACGTATTTGTGAAGACCGTACGCGACCAAGTCGTCCCGTTTGGCGGGGCGCACTCAGTTCCAGGGTAAAATAGGGCGTTGGTTTTCCTATTTTTGGACCGCGGTTCGCGATCACCACATGTTGCGATGCACCGAGCGGTTCACACGGGCATCGAGGGGGTCTTATAGGCTATGCGATAACGCTGACGGAATAGGAAACAGAGCTACGAGCAAGAAGTTATGGGTACCTGAACAGGGTTCAAAAAGTCCGTTTGTGCGTGTCAATTTTGAGTCCCCGTGTCCTGGATCCGTGTCCAAGCCGTGTCCAGGCTTGTACTCGAGTTCTGGATCGTGTCCGAGTCCGCCGGAGTCGGCCTGGGGTGCGGGCGGAGGCGGCGCCGGTTCTGGGTGGTTGGCGACGGGTCTGGACTACCGGTTCCGGCGCTGTGGGCGGCCGTACATCGACTGGACGGAGGAAATATAGGGTCGGGTTCGACTGAGTCTTCGGTCGAGGTCCTGGGGTCCAGCGGGTGGTCGCTGGAGGTACTGCGGATGGGTCTGGAGGTGCTGGAGGGGACAGCCGGAATCTCGGAACTCGCCGGAGAAGAAAAGGGCAAGGGGAAAATCTGGCGTGTGGTCTGGGTTTAAATAGAGGGGAATAGGGAGAGGAGACACCTGGGGTTGGCCGGGAACTGAAGGGGAACCGATCGCCGGTTACCGGGGAGATGAACAGAGGGGTCTCCGGCGGCCATGGCGGCGGAAACGGCCGCCGGAGAGGAACCGTCGTGGCCGTTCGAATTTTGGGGGTTAGGGTTTTGCACGGGTCGGGTCGGGTGCTGGCGGGTCGAGTCTGACCCGGATCTGACCCGCTAAGGGTTGGGCCGGTTCGGGTTGGTCAGACCGGCCGGTCCGGTCCGGTTCAGACTTGGGTTCGGCTTGGTTTATTTATTTTAGTGATTTAATTAATTAGTTAAATTAAATATTAGTTTATAATACTTTAAAAATTTATCCGGGATCCAATAAATTCCTGAAAAATTATCCCATGTCTGGTTTTTAATTTTACGCTAAAAAATATAATTTTTATCACATTTTAATATTATTTAATATTATTTAAAAAAATTCATTTTAAATCAGACTACCTTAATTTATTGGTTTAAAAATTATAGAAAATGCTAATTAATTCCAGAAAATTAAATTTAAAAATTCTTAAAATTTTTAGGTGATTACACAGAGACAGGGTCAGGCCTTAGTATTAGCAGCTACTGAGGAGGAAACAGAAGGAGAAGCAATCACAGGTACCATTTTAGTTGTATTATTACCTGCGACTGCATTGTTTGATTCTGGAGCTACATTATCATTTATATCTAGTAGATTTGTAGCAATGCATAGAGTAGCTACTTCCCCTTACCTAAGAGTTAGAAGATTCTTACCGGAGGAGGTATCGTGCCGGTTACCAGCACTATCAGAACATGCTCAGTAATTGTGTGTGGTAGAGAGATGAGAGCACGATTCTTGGTATTGCCTATGCCGTACTTTGATATTGTGTTAGGCATGGACTGGTTAAGGCAGTATAATGCCGTACTGAACTGCCATAAGGGTAGCATCACTTTTAGACCGCCAGACCAGTTGACAGGACCCCCTGCCACGGATTAACGATTTATTCGACCAGTTGACAGGAGCAGTAGTGTTCATCAAGATCGACTTGAGATCGGGTTATCATCAGGTAAAGGTGTGAAGAGAAGATATTCAAAAGACAGTATTCAGGACTCGTTACGGTCACTACGAGTTCTTAGTAATATCTTTTGGACTGACGAATGTGCCTGCTGTATTTATGAACTTGATGAACAGAGTATTCCACCAATACTTAGACCAGTTCGTGGTAGTCTTCATCGACGATATTTTGGTATATTCAAAGAGCCACGAGGAGCACGAAGAGCATCTGAGACTAGTGTTAGAGACACTAAGGAGAGAGAGGCTTTATGCCAAGCTGAGGAAATATGAGTTTTTTTGGATCATATCGCTTTCCTTGGACACGTCATCTCAGGAGAGGGCATTTCAGTGGATCCAGTGAAGATTTCATCGATAGAGACATGGCCAACCCCTACCAATGTCTCAAAAGTGAGGAGTTTCCTAGTACTTGCCGAATATTACCGGAGGTTTGTGGAGAACTTCGCAGAGATTGCAGAACCGATGACCTGCCTAACCCGTAAGGAGCAGGAGTTTATTTGGACAGAGGAGTGTCAGAAGGCAATCGATGAGCTGAAGAAACGGTTGACTACAGCACCCATCTTGACCATACCTTCTGGACCCGGAGGATTCGTGATCTATAGTGATGCATCCGGGAAAGAATTAGGATGCGTCTTGATGCAGCATGGAATGGTTGTAGCCTATGCTCTTAGACAGTTGAGGATACATGAGAAGAACTATCCCACCCACGACTTGGAGCTTGCAGCAGTAATCTTTGCCTTGAAGCTTTGGAGGCACTACTTATATAGAGAGAGTGGAGATATTTACTGATCATAAGAGCCTGAAGTACGTCTACACCCAGAAGGACCTTAATCAGAGGCAGAGACGTTGACTCGAGGTGATGACAGACTTCGAGATTGAGCTGCAGTACCACCCAGGAAAGGCCAACGTAGTAGCTGACGCATTGAGCCGAAGACCCATGGCATTCTTCTTGACTATGCAACCACACTTATTGAGAGATCTAGATCAGATGGGTATAGAGGTTGTTATGCCCGAAGTAGATGTATAGTTGTCGAATTTCCAGTTGCAATCGACATTGGTAGAGAGGATCAAGGCTGCTCTGCCGCCAGATGCCAGATTTCAGAGGCTTAGACAGAGGACGGAGACTGGATTACAGACAGGACTGCGTATATATGAAGACGGAACCTTGAGATGTGGAGATCGTCTCTATATTCGAAATGGAGAGCTTTATCAGGAGTTGATAGCAGAAGCACACAGTTCAACCTACTCTATCCATCCAGGAGGCACGAAGATGTATAGAGACTTGAGATAGTACTACTGGTGGCATGGAATGAAGAGGGAGATAGCACGCTTTATGGCCAAGTGCCTGGTGTGTCAGCAAGTCAAAGCTGAGCATCAAAGATCAGCAGGATTGCTTCAACCGCTCCCTATACCAGAGTAGAAATGGGAGCACATCACCATGGACTTTGTTACGGGCTTTCCGAGGAGTCCTAGTGGTCGTAATATAGTATGGGTAATCGTGGATAGACTCACCAAGTCTGCACATTTTTTACCCTTCAGAGTCGGACAATCGACGGAGGTCTTAGCAGATATGTACATGAGGGAGATTGTGCGCCTACATGGAGTGCCAGTTAGCATCGTGTCTGACAGGGATACGAGGTTTATATCTTACTTTTGGCAGAGTATACAAGAGAGTCTCGGCACCCGCCTAAAATTTAGCACCGCGTATCACCCACAGACAGATGGCCAGTCAGAGCACACCATTCAAACCTTGGAAGATATGTTAAGAGCGTGCATGCTAGATTTCGGAGGATCATGGAAGGACCATCTGCACTTGGTCGAGTTTTCCTATAACAACAGCTATCAGGCGAGCATCCAGATGACTTCCTATGAAGCGTTGTATGGCAAAAAGTGTCGTTCCCTCGTATGTTGGAGCGATATAGGTAAGAGACAGATTCTTGGCCCCGAGTTGGTTGTTCGTACAGTAGAGAAGGTAAAGAAGATCCAAGGGCACCTACGAGCAGCACAAAACCGGCAGAAGCATTGGGCGAATGCGCATCGACGACCCTTAGAGTTCCAGGTTGAAGATCACGTATTTCTAAAGATCTCACCTACTCGAGGGACTATCAGATTCGGAGGCAGAGGGAAACTGAGTCCAAGGTACATCGGACCCTTCGATGTGTTAGAACGTGCCAGAGAAGTTGCTTACAGATTAGCCTTGCCGCAGACTTTGGAAGGAGTCCATGACGTCTTCCATGTATCTCAGTTAAGAAGGTACATACCAGATCCGAGTCATATACTTGACCATTCCGAGATCACAGTCGGCCCGAGCTTATCGTACCAAGAGGAGCCTATTGAGATCCCGGACAGGAGCGAGAAGGTATTACGAGGTCAGACTATCCCTCTAGTTCGCGTCGCATGGAGGCATCACGCACCAGGTGAGTCGACCTGGGAACAAGAGGAGGATATTAGACAGCGCTATCCTCACCATTTCGAAGGACTAGGTACGTATTAGCATTTTTATTCAGTGTGTAGTTCTTACCATACGTATGTTTTAATTTCGAAGACGGAATGCTCTAAGGAGGGTAGGTTGTAAACCCCCCGACCAAATGAGAGTCCAATTTGAGTCAATTTGAGAGACTTAGATTTAATTGGACAAAATTAGAATAATTGGGCAATAATTATGTCCTAATACACCTTGCCCACACCAGTAGTTATCTTCCACCCAAGGCCACGAACAACTCTTAGACATGCCAGGCTATCCCTCTGACCATTGTACAAAATTAAATACCCGTCACTTCATCTTGCCTTAGTGTCGCAATATTCGTAAGTGAGCGCCTTGCGCATTAATTGATAATTTAATTAAGTTGAGGCTAAGTTCACCTAAAATAGGTCTAGACCAAGCCATATACACCATAGACCAGCCCCACCCTAGAGCCTGGCCGGCCCAAATATCAAGGATGGCCCACGAAAGCCAACATCTATAAATATACATACTCCCACATGAAAACCCTAGTTTTACTATTCCTAAAATCCTAGCCGTTCACCGCGGTCTCTGAAACCCCCCCACCGGCTACCGACTTCACCGGCCACCGCCAGTCACACGCGGTCACCGAACCCCCGACTGTCAACTTCACCCCACCGCCTGCCACCGCCTGCCACCGCTAGCACCGGCGCCAACCGCCACCATCCCAAACTTCCACACCAACCGTTCCCCCCGACCGCCTCAGTCACGTCCCACCGCCACTCCAGATCCACCCGACGGTCCCTCCCACGACCGGTCAGTCACCCCCGCCGCTGCCTAAGCCGCCGCCGTCGCTGATACTTCTGCTGCTGCCGCTGCCGCTGCTGTCTGCCGTCGACCGACGCCGGAGCCCACCACTCGCCGGAGGACGCCGTCAGTGAGGAGACCCTCGTCCTGTCAACTAGGTATAAACCTGACTCATCCCTCCTTGTATAGTATCCGCATATTATCGTTGTGTCATCGTGTCAAGACTTGTAGGATTGGACACAAACTCAGTTAACCCTAATTAGGTATATGATGGCATGTTGATTAACAAGAGTTAGAATTTGGTTAATAACTAACTATTCCTTAATCAGAAGACCTGTTGTTAGAAACATAAAATTCCTCAATAAAACTTATACATCGCCAAGTATGCTGAATATGGGAATTTCAGGAGCAACAATTGTACTAGACATAATGAAGCTTCGTAAAACCCTAGACGTAGTAATTATTGTCTCAAGGTACATGTTAGCCGAGGACAGAACACATGTACACCCAAGCTACGTGCACATGTGACGCTGTATTCGAGCAGCCGTGAACTTGCGATAGTATTCAAGTATAGCGTTGTAGTCATGTATATTTAATATTTAGTATCTGATATCAGTATTTGTTATATTATATTGGTGTGTTTAGGATCTTTGGATCAGCCAGGAGATGCTGTAGGAGCAGGCTATTGGCTTTCACAGCTTCAGGACCCAGGCAAGATACCTTACCATATTTACTGTCTAATTTAAATATTGCATATGTTGTATAATTCTTGTTGCTTTATTTCATATGACTGTGTGCGTCCGAGATTGACTCAGGTGCAGTCGACAGTTGCGTCGATGATTAGTGTACTTGACCTAGTCATTAGCAGACTCACCCCATTGGACGATACGTTAATATCTTCCAAGACCTGACACTTTTACACGTATTTACTATGACATTCATATTGGGATTCGGGTCCGTGTATTCGACTAGCTATCGGTGCGTGTGACATGCATCACGGTTAGTGCATAATTCATAATATTTTATTTATAGAGACTGGCATATAGATACGTGGTATGCACGTCGAGTATTCGACTGGTGTATTTACATTGGGCGGGGAGGAAAACTAGTAGGCATATGGGGTACACACATTGGAGCCATAATTTCGGAGAAACCTCGGATCCAATGATTTTCTTTACACTGATGCCACGTTCTTCGGAGTGATATGGATGATATACTATACTGATGCCACGTTCTTCGGAGCGTTATGGACGATATACTATACTGATGCCACTCTCTTCGGAGTATGGACGTTATGCCTATACCTACCCATACGTACCAGCGTTGTCCTCGTATTGCATTCACTTAGATGGTTAGTACACCCTTGTTGTATTTATTTTATTCAGTATTATATATGGCATGTTTCTATGTATCTTGTTACATCCCTCTGCGGACCTGGTACCTTTCCAGATTTGGACGAGGCATATTATCCCACAGTGTACGGCCCAGGACAGGAGATGAGGTACGCTACAACTGAGGAGTTAGAGGGGCTACTGTCAGAGTTCCCGTGATCACTTGGTAGGCCTTCTGCCTAGGTTTGGGCACATCATTATCTAGTCAGCCGATGCCCTGGTCATCACTTTTTTATTTATCATTTCAGCACATTATTTTCGTCATTGTAGTGGGTTTGTTCCCACCAGACTTTATGGGTTGTACTATGATATCTTGAGACTGGTGTTTATCTACCAGCAGTTTATTCAGTACTTTTTGCTGTTTTATATTGTGGATGAGATTAGATTACTTGCTGTTGAGTTATATGGGACATGTTAGTATTAGGACAGCGTAGCACTCTTTGTTAGGATCCATTAAATTGGGATATCCTTAGAGATATGTCAGCTGGCTTTTGCCACGTGACCTAGTTCCAAATATTTTGGGACTGGGCATGACAAATCTAATTAAATATACATACAACATATAGGGTTTCATTTTCGTTATCCGTGTCCAATCAATGTTATACGATACGATGGTATAACGATAGGATACAAGGAAGGAGGGGTTGGTGATCGAGTACCTAATCGATAAAACTAGTGGGGTCTCATCGACGTGTTCTCTGACGTGGGCGGAGCTCCAGTGTTGCACGGAAGCACGGCGGCAGCAACTCGGTAGCAGTTCAGCAGCGACAGCGGCAAGGCTGTCACGGCAAGGCGGTTAGGGATGGTGCTGGTTGCAGGGAAGTGGTGCTGTCGGTTGACAGTGGTGGTTGGCGGGTGGCGGAGTTGGTTGAGGGGTTCTCGTGAAGTCAGAGCGGTGGGTGTTGGGAATCGAGTGGAGGGAAAAGGGAGGTGTTATCGATGGTTGGTAAAAGAGAAGGTTGAGGGTGGTGGTGTAGTCAGTGCCAGGGGTTGCAGGCAGACGGACAGGGCGGTCCGGCTTCGAGGGCAGTGCCAGCGGCGAGGTGGTTGGTCGGAAGTAGAGGGAGGGGGTTGTCCGGGTCGAAAGAGGGGTCGGCTAGGGTTTGGGGTAGATGATGAATAGTGAATTTTAGGGTTTCAAGTATAATAATGTGTATTTATATAGGAGATGAAATTTGGGGGTTGGCCTCGAGGTTTGGGCTGGCCAGGGTTCATTGGGGTGGGGGCTGGTCCACATGAAAGTGTCCATGGGCTGGGTCAGGTCCTGTTTGAAGTAAAATTGGCCTCAAATTTTAATTAGATTAATAATTACAAGGCGTTCTTTTTAGGAAATATTGTGTAGCTAAGATGAGACGCAATAATGATTATTTAAAGTTACACCATGGTCAGATGGGTAGTCTGGCATGTCTAAAAGATTTTGGTGACATTGGGTTGAAGGTAACCGCTAGGGTGACATTCCAACCTTGTAGCACGGTAAAGTATAAAAAGACATATGATTAGACGTACGTTAATCCTAATTGAATCAAATTTAATCCTAGTCTTCTTAATTTAATTCAAATAATCCCTAAATTGGTCGAGGGGGTTTAAAAGGAGTGGTACTTCGAGGCCAACGACATAAAACTGCACATCCCCAAGATTGACCGCCAACTGCCGCTCTTGGCTTTCATGTGCCTGACTTCGCATAGGAAAATAACTCGGGAGCTGACTCCCCTGCAGGGCGGGATATTTACTGGTCACTTTACGGCTAACTCTATCACCCATCAGAATGATGTTTTCGGATACGTTTGAGATGGGCCCTCTTATTCTCCACGAGTGTTACATCCTGGCAGTCTTGTTAGTGACGTTGGTCCCAAATTCTTGGCATTCAGTGCATCCACTCTTGCGAACCGTCTAATGAAGAAAAAGCTCTCATATTCATCGGGTTCTATTCTGGTCACCAGTTGGACTAATTCTGATCGCGAATGGCACGATCTGACTTCGTGGATACTCGCCAAGCATGAGGCAGTCTTAAAGAACCTGGGACTGTACTATGCCTTGAGGGCTACCCAATATGGAGTAGAGGTGAATCATCACATGTTCCTCGCCCTGGTTGAGATGTCCAACTGTCACACCAGGACGTTCTTTACGCCTGACGAAGAAATGGGCTTGGCCCTGCACAAAATATATAAGATCTCTAAGCTCCCATAAAGTACAGAGCTGTATGAGAAGTACACCCCTGCAATGAGGAACTTATAGCCTTGGAGGCAAATGAGCCTAATATGATGGCCGTATATAAAGAGGTATTGTGCCATCATCAAATGTGTCAATGACAGGACAAGACGAGGGCTTCTCCTCATGTCACCATTTAAATAAAACACCTTTTTAAGGAATTGCCGGTGGGAACCAAGAAGGTCCACTTCACCACCTGCCTTGCCTTTATGCCGAAGGATATACAAGTTCTGATGGTGTCGTTGAATGAAAAGAACCCCAAGGTCGATGTGTTTGGTAACCCAGACCCCGAGATTTATAATTATTTTGCCCATAATATATTTAATATATCTCTGAAGGCAGCACTAGCAGGTTACTTGATGACATGGCTCCGCAAATAAGTTATTCCTGGGGGAATGTGGTCAATCAAAAGTATGAGCAAGAATCGTATTCTACCTACTGTAAAACTTATTTTTGGCCACAAAATTTCCTTCCTTCTTGCGATGGTTTGTGACATCCTCTAGGGGATGCGAGAGTTTATGGAGAAGGTGATGATGCAAGGGGGAAGTATTGGTAACTTTGATCGGGTTGAGTTACCTTACCACTATCTGATGGGTTGGTTAATACTTTACCACATATCTATGATGAATCCAGGACCAATGGAGAGGACCCATGAGGGGATGCCTTCATTCGCCGCTATCTCAAGATGAAGTGGCTCCATGCGGGCATACCCATCTGTCGAAGGTTGTCAGAGGTTGTCTGTAGAGAATGAGGACCTCATGGATGTTGGGATCGGGTCCTCTAGTGTCACGCCCCAGTCCTAAATTATATGGAACTAGGCCACGTGACAATAGCCAGTTGTCACGTCTCCGAGGATATCCCAATTTAATGGATCATAACGAAGAGTGCTACACTGTCCTAAATAACTAACATGTCCCAATATCAGTCAACAACATGCAACTAATCTCATCCATAAAATAAAAAATAAAAAGTACTAAATAAACTATTGGAAGATAAACACCGGTCTCAATATATCATAGTACAACCAAGAATGTCGGTGGGGACAAACCTACTGCTATGACGAATAAAATACTGTAATGATAAATGAAAGATAATGACTGGGGCATCGGCTGACTAGAAAATGATGCACCCAATCCTAGGCAGAAGGCCTACCAAGTGCTCACGGAAACTCTGACGGCTGCACCTCTAACTACTCTGCGGTAGCGAACCTCGTCTCCTGTCCTGGCCCGTACACTGTGGAGTAGTAAGCCTCGTCCAAATCTAGAAAGGTACCAGGTCCTCAGAGGGACGTAACAAGATACATAAAAATATGCCATATATATAAATACTGAATAAAGTAAATGCAATAAAGGGTGTGCTAACCATCTAAGTGAATACAATGTGAGGACAACTTTGGTACGTATGAGTAAGTGTGGGCATAATGTCCATACCGCTTCAAAGAACGGGGAATATGCAAGTATATATATACGTCTATACCGTTCCGAAGAACGGGGAATCTGAATAATATAACGTCCACACCACTCTAAAGAATGGGAAATCTGCAAGTATATATAACGTCCATACCGCTCCGAAGAACGGGGAATCTGTATAAAGGGAGTCATTGGATCCATGGCTCCTCCAGATATTATAGATTCCAATGGGTGTATCCCATACGCCTACTAGTGGTCCTCCCCGCCCAATGTAGATACACTAGTCGAATACTCGACGTGCGTACCACGTATCTATATACCAGTCTCTATGAATAAAAATAACCCTGAGTTACGTACTAACTGTGATGCATGTCACGCGCACCGATAGCTAGTCGAATACGTGGACTCGCATCCCAACATGAATGTCATAGTAAAAATGTGTAAAGTGTCAGGTCTTGGAAGATATCCACGTATCCTCCTAACTGGGGTGAGTATACTAGTGACTAGGCCAAGTATACTAAATCATCGACGTATCCGTCGATAGCACCCGAATTAATCTCGGACGCACACAGTCATATGAAATAGAACAACAAGATAACATACAATATATGCAGGATTTAATTTAAACAATAAATATGGCAAAGTATATTGCCTGAGTCCTCAAGCTGTGAATGTCAATAGCCTGCTCCCGCGATGTCTCCTGGCTGATCTGATGATCCTAACACACAATATAATATAGAAATCTACATCAGACACTAAGATCAAATGTGCAGACACTACGTTGATCTTAGGAGCTGTCTTAAGTTCATGGTTTGTCGAAGGCAGCGTTATGTGTGCACGTAGCTAGGATGTACACGTATTCTATCCTTGGTCAACGTGTGTCTTGAGACAATAATTACTATGTTTATGGTTTTACGAACTTACATCACACCTTGTTGAATTACTCGTCATCTAATTTCCAGGTTAAATGCACTAGGTAAATGTATACGTCTCCAGGTGGATTTTAAGTCTTAATCACAGGTCATATTATTAAGGTAAATACTCGTTGTAAAATAATTTTTAAATCTTTTGTTAATATAAATCCTCGTATTCGTAAATTCAGGGTTGTATCCAGGACTATGATACTAGACACAAAGATACGACGATCATAAAAGGACACGATACGAGAGAGAGGAGTATATAGGTGTTTACCTAGATGGTTCGATGATGGTCTCCTCACAGCCTGGTCATCTTCCGGTAGGGCAGTGCTTCGACAGTGGCCGACGAGCAAGGCAGCAACGACAGCGGCTCGCAGCAGCAACTGCGGGTGGTCGCAGTAGCAGCAGCAGCTCTGGGCATCGACGGTTGCTGGTCGAGGCGGCATGGGGAAGCTGTCGGCCACGGGGAAGGTGGTTCTCCGCTGGTCAGGGGCGGTTGGCGGTGCTAGAGGCAGTTTAGAGTGGTCGGGGTTGGGTTGGCTATGGTAGGGATGGTGCTAATGGTGAAAGTCGGGCGGTGCACGGTGTCGATGGTGGTGGTTGGCGTCGGGGGAGCAGTGACATACGGCAAGGTGGTTGAGTGGTGGCGGCCTAAGGGGTGGTCCGGCGACGGGGTCCGGTTGGGAAGGGTGGGGATGCTCGGTTAGAGAGGGGTCGGCTAGGGTTTATGGGGGTAGTGATGGTGTTTTAGGTCATAGGGTTTCAATTAAAAGAATGCATATATATATATAGGTGATGGAACTTGTGGGCTGGCCTCGAGGTTTGGGCCAGCCAGAGTTCTTTAGGGCGGGGCTGGTCCACTTGGAAGGGTCCGCGTGGGCTTGGGTTAGGTTTGTTTGAGGTGGAATTGGCCTTAATTTAATTAGATTGCAAACAGTTGCCTCTGATATTTAGGGCAAATTGGGTTTAATGAAAAAGTACCCAAGTGTTTGTAACGTATGTTCCTCAGCTCACATAAAGTCCAATATTCAGTATCTAAAAGTCACACAAGGTTAGATGGTAATCTGGCATGTCTAGGGGGTGTGAAATTAATTAGTTTGATGGTAACTGCTAGTGTAGTGCTCCAAAATCTCACAGCTACGGTATGGCATATTAAGACCTATGATATGTGTTCACTAATCCTAATTAAAACTAAATTAACCCTAGTCTCTCACTTAATCCAAATTAAACCCAAAATTGGTCGAGGGGGTTTACAATCTACCCTCCTTAGAGCATTTCGTCCTAGAAATTAAAATATACACATTGTAAGAACTACTGACTGAATTTAAAATGCTAATACGTACCTAGTCCTTCGAAGAGATGAGGGTAACGTTGTCGAATATCCTCCTCGCATTCCCAGGTTGACTCACCTGGTGTATGATGTCTCCACGCGATACGAACTAGGGGAATAGTCTGACCCCGCAGTACCTTCTCGCTCCTGTCCAGGATCTCAACAGGCTCCTCTTGGGAGGATAAGTCGGGCCGACTGTGATCTCAGAATGGTCAAGTACATGACTCAGATCCGGTATGTACCTCCTCAGCTGAGATACATGGAAGACGTCATGGACTCCTTCCAAGGTCTACGGTAAGGCTAATCTGTAAGCAACCTCTCTGACGCATTCTAACATATCGAATGGTCCGATGTACCTCGGACTCAGCTTTCCTCTGCCTCTGAATCTGATAGTCCTTCGAGTAGGTGAGATCTTTAAAAATATATGATCTCCAACCTGGAACTCTAGGGGTCATCGATGCACATTCGCCCAGTGCTTCTATCTATCATGTGCTGCTCGTAGGTGCCCTTGGATCTTCTTCACCTTCTCTACTGTACGAACAACCAACTCGGGGCCAAGAATCTGTCTCTCGCCTATATCGCTCCAATATACGGGGGAACGACACTTCCTTTCATACAACGCTTCATAGGGAGCCATCTAAATGCTCGCCTGATAGCGGTTGTTGTAGAAAAACTCGACCAAGTGTAAGTGGTCCTCGCATGATCCTCCGAAATCCAGCATGCACGCTCTTAACATATCTTTCAAGGTCTGAATGGTGCGCTCCGACTGACCATATGTCTGTGGATGATATGCTATACGAAACTTCAGGCGGGTACCGAGACTCTCTTGCATACTCCGCCAAAAGTAAGATATAAATCTCGTATCCCTGTCAGACACGATGCTAACTGGCACTCCATGTAGTCGCACAATATCTCTTATGTATATGTCTGCTAAGACCTCAGTGGATTGCCCCACTCTGAAGGGTAAGAAGTGTGCAAACTTGGTGAGTCTATCTACGATTACCTATACTGCATTACGACTACTAGGACTCCTTGGAAAGCCCGTAATAAAGTCCATAGTGATGTGCTCCCATTTCCACTCCGGTATAGGGAGTGGTTGGACCAATCTTGCAGATCTTTGATGCTCAGCCTTGACTTGCTGACATACCAGGCACTTGTCCACAAAGCGTACTATCTCTCTCTTCATTCCATGCCACCAGTAGTACTGTCTCAAGTCTCTGTACATCTTCGTGCCTCCTGGATGAATAGAATAGGTTGAACTGTGTGCCTCTGCCATCAACTCCTGACGAAGTTCTCCGTTTGGAACATAGAGACAATCCCCGTATCTCAAAGTCCCATCTTTATGTATTCGCAGTCATGTCTATATTCCCGCCTCTGTCCTCTGTCTAAGCCCCTGGAATCTGGCGTCTGTCGGCAAAGCAGCCTTTATTCTCTCCACCAATATCGATTGCAACTAAAAACTCGACAAATGTCTGTCTACTCCTGGCATAACGACTTCTATACCCATCTGTTCTAGATCTCTCAACAGATGTTGTTGGGTAGTCAAAAAAAATGCCATGGGTCTTCTACTCAACGCGTCAACTACTACGTTGGCCTTTCCCGGGTGTTAATGTAGCTCAATCTCAAAGTCTGTCATTACCTTGAGCCAACGTCTCTGCCTCTGATTCAGGTCCTTCTGGGTGTAGACGTATTTCAGTCTCTTATGATCAGTGAATATCTCCACTCTTTCTCCATATAGGTAGTGCCTCCAAAGCTTTAAGGCAAAGATCACTGCTGCAAGCTCCAAGTCGTGAGTGGGATAGTTCTTCTTATGTGTCCTCAACTGTCTAGAAGCATAGGCTATAACCTTTCCATGCAGCATCAAGATGCATCCTAATCCTTTTTCGGATGCATCACTGTAGATCACGAATCCTCCGGGTCCAGAAGGTATGGTCAAAATGGGTGATGTAGTCAGGCACTTCTTCAGCTCATCGAATACCTTTTGACACTCCTCTATCCAAGTAAACTCATGTTCCTTACGGGTCAAGTGGGTCATAGGCTCTGCAATCTTCGTGAAGTTCTCTACGAACCTCCGGTAATATCCGACAAGTCCTAGAAAACTTCTCACCTCTGAGACATTGGTAGGGGTCGACCATGTCTCCATCAATGAAATCTTCGTCGGATCTACTGAGATGCCATTTCCTGAGATGACGTATCCAAGAAAAGCGACACGATCCAGAAGAAACTCACACTTGCTCAGCTTGGCATAAAGCCTCTCTCTCCTCAGGGTCTCTAACACTAGTCTCAAGTGCTTCTCGTGCTCCTCATGGCTCTTCGAATACACTAAAATGTCGTCGATGAATACTACCACAAACTGGTCCAAGTATTGGTGGAAGACCCTGTTCATCAAGTTCATAAATACAGCTGATGCATTCGTCAGTCCAAAATGTATCACTAAGAACTCGTAGTGACCATAACGAGTCCTGAATATTGTCTTTTGAATGTCTTCTCTTCGTACCTTTACTTGATGATAACCCGATCTTAAGTCGATCTTTGTGAACACTAGTGCTCCTATCAACTGGTCGAATAAATCGTCAATCCGCGGCAGGGGGTACTTGTTCTTGATAGTCAAAGCATTAAGGGCTCTGTAATCAATGCACATGCGTACTGTGCCATCCTTCTTAGGTACAAACAACACTGGTGCTCCCCAGGGTGATGCACTAGGATGGATAAATCCCTTGCTCTGTAACTCCTCCAATTGTAGCTTCAGCTCATCTAACTCCTTCTTTGCCAATCGGTACACATTAGAAGATACCGGTGCTGCTCCGGGTACTAACTCAATGGTGAACTCTACGTCTCTATCTGGCGGTAAGCCTGACAATTCTTTTGGAAACACATCCTCAAATTCTGCAACTATTGGTGGGGGTGCAATCTCCATAGCCATGCAAGTTCCAGCTATCTGTCCTACTCCTTGTTCGACGGTCCCTTGCATGTACTCGAACTCCGATTGATCTGGAGATCTAGAAGTGACGTTACCCTTTCGGCAGTTCAGTACGGTATTATACTGGCTCAACCAGTCCATGCCTAGCACCACATCAAAGTACGGTATGGGTAATACCAAGAATCGTGCTCTCATCTCTCTACCATATACGACTACTGAACACGTTCTAATAGTACTAGTAACCGGCACGATACCTCCTCCGGTAAGAATCTTTCAACTCTTAGGTATGGGAGAAGTAGTTACTCTATGCATTACTACGTATTTACTAGATATAAACGATAACGTAGCACCAGAATTAAACAATGCCGTTGAAGGTAATGATGCAACTAAAATGGTACCTGTGATAGCTTCCCCTTCTGTTTCCTCCTCAGTAGCGGCTAATGTAAAGGCCTGTCCCTGTCTCTGTCCTCCGGTCTGCTGTCGAGCTCAATCGAACTATGCCTGTTGTGGGACCAAGGGTGGTCCCCTCTGAAATCCTCCAGGTGCTAGTGGACGCTATCCTCCTGGCGGGGGTAGTATCCTCAGAACTGGTGCTGCTTGCCTCTTTCCTGTCTGTGGTGCTATGTCTCTGTGGTGTGGGCAGTCTCGGGCATAGTGCTGTCTCACTCCACAAATCATGCATATTCCTAGTCTCTTTTGGCAGTCCTTCTGGTAATGTCCTCTCATACCGCAGTAGTTGTAAGATGGAAGCTCATTTTACTGGTATGGTGCTATCCTCTACTGTGTCTATGCTCCGAGATGACGGATTGGTCCTCCTATTCTGGGCTGGGCTCTGACTGGTGTGGTCGTACTGGGATATCTAGCTCCTCTGGCAATGGCCTCCTGGATCCTCGCTTCTGCAAGAACATCCTCGTAAGAAATCCTCGCCTGTGTGGTGGTATACCTCTGTAGCTCAAAATTGAGGCCGTGATGGAATCTCTGGGCTTTCTCTAGATCATTGGGTATCAGGACGGCACCAAATCTGCTAAGACGGCTGAACTTTACTTCATATGCGTCCATAGTCATATTTCCTTGTTCTAGATGTAGAAACTGGGATTACAGGGCATTTTTAACTGTGGTTGGAAAATACTTCATATTAAAGTATTCTAAGAACTGTTCCCAGGTCTGGTTCTTGCCTATACTGCGCTCAATGGAATCCTACCAGTGATGGGCGTTGCCTTTTAGTTGGGCCCTCACTGCGGTCATCCAAAGGTCTGGGTACAGTTGTGATGCCTCTAGTAGCATCTTCTTGTTGGCGACCCAATCGGAGATATGTTCTGCTGTCTCATTGCCTGAGAAGGTATCTGGTCTCATTTATCGGAACCATCTAACAATGCCACATGTCTGGGCTAGTGGAGGTGCTGGTACGAGTGCTGGGATAGGTGTCCTCTCTAGTATTGCCATCAAACTCTATCTCAACATCTCTGTCTGATGACACTGTGCCTGCATCATAGTCTGTAAGAACAGTAGCATTTGTGGCTGTCCATCTATCTGTGGCATCTAGGGTGTGTAGGGTGCAGGTGGTGGTAATGGAACCTCTGGCTGTACAGTAGGCGTCTTCTCAGATGTCGGCCTCTCGATCTGCAGTATCGGTATATCTTCTGAAGTCTGGCCCTCCCAATGATGCGTGGGGATCATCTGGGAAGTCTGTCCCTCGTACTGTGGTGTAGGATTGCCTTGAGAAGTCTCGTGCCAATGTATCAACGGGGTCTGTAGCGGGGGTTGCCCTTGGGGTACCTCCTATCTTTGGGTAGTATTGTCTGGCACCGTGGTACTGGGTGCTCCTCGTCCACTACACAAATTCATCTTGCAAGAGATAGGATTTCATCAAAAAGAGTACGAAATTAAGCAAACAAGATGCAGATATTTAGAAGCAATATAAAGGAAGCTCAAAGACGAATCAAAAGTGGATGAGAGCTAGTAATTTCTATCCTGTTGCAGGATCGCTGGGCACGTTACCATGCCACAAGCGAATAAGTCGACCTGCATGGGCCACTACTAAAACCATGTCATGCCCCAGTCCCAAATTATATGAAACTAGGCCACGTGGCAATATCCAGCTGTCACGTCTCCGAGGATATCCTAATTTAATGGATCCTAACGAAGAGTGCTACGCTGTCCTAAATAACTAACATATCCCAATATCAGTCAACAAGAGGCAACTAATCTCATCCACAAAATAAATAGCAAGAAGTACTAATAAACTGCTGGAAGATAAACACCATTCTCAATATATCATAGTACAACCAAGAATGTCGGTGGGAACAAACCCACTGCTATGACGAATAAAATACTAAAATGATAAATAAAAGATAATGACTGGGGCATCGGCTTACTAGATAATGATGCACCCAATCCTAGACAGAAGGCCTACCAAGTGCTCACAGAAACTCTGACGGCTACCCCTCGGACCATTGTACAAAATTAAATACCCGTCACTTCATCTCGCCTTAGTGTCGCAATATTCATAAGTGAGCGCCTTGCACATTAATTGATAATTTAATTAAGTTGAGGCCAAGTTCACCTAAAATAGGTCTAGACCAAGCCATGTACACCATAGACCAGCCCCACCCTAGAGCCTGGCCGGGCCAAATATCAAGGATGGCCCACGAGAGCCAACATCTATAAATATACATACTCTCACATAAAAACCCTAGTTTTACTATTTCTAAAACCCTAGCCGTTCACCGCGGTCTCCAAAACACCCCCACCGGCTGCCGACTTCATCGGCCACCGCCAGTCATACGCGGTCACCGAACCCCCGACTGCCAACTTTACCCCACCGCTTGCCACCGCTATCACCAGCGCAGCCAACCGCAACCATCCCAAACTCCCACACCAACTGTTCCCCCCGACCGCTGCTCCCGAGCGTCCCCCGAATGCCTCAGTTACGTCCCGCCGCTACTCCAGATCCACCAGACCGTCCCCCCCGCGACCGGTTAGTCACCCCGACCGCTGCCTAAGTCGCCGCCGCTGATACTTCTGCTGCTGCCGCTGCTATCTGCCTTTGGCCGACGTCGGAGCCCACCACTCGTCGGAAGACGCTGTCAGCAAGGAGACCCTCGTCCTTTCAACTAGGTATAAATCTGACTCATCCCTCCTTGTATAATATCTGCATATGATCGTTGTGTCATCGTGTCAAGACTTGTAGGATTGGACACAAACTCAGTTAACCCTAATTAGGTATATGATGGCATATTGATTAACAAGAGTTAGAATTTGGTTAATAACTAACTATTCCTTAATCAGAAGACCTGTTGTTAGAAACATGAAATTCCTCAATAAAACTTATACATCGCCAAGTGTGATGAATATAGGAATTTCAGGAGCAACAATTGTACTAGACATAATGAAGCTTCGTAAAACCCTAAACGTAGTAATTATTATCTCAAGGTACATGTTAGCCTAGGACAGAACACGTGTACACCCTAGCTACGTGCACATGTGACGCTGTATTCAAGCAGCCGTGAATTTGCAACAGTATTCAAGTATAGTGTTGTAGTCGTGTGTATTTAATGTTTAGTGTCTGATATTAGTATTTGTTATATTATATTGGTGTATTTAGGATCTTTGGACCAGCCAGGAGATGCTGCAGGAGCAGGCTATTGGCTTTCACAGCTTCAGGACCCAGGCAAGATACCTTGCCATATTTACTTTCTTATTTAAATATTGCATATGTTGTATGATTCTTGTTGCTTTATTTCATATGACTGTGCACGTCCGAGATTGACTCTGGTGCAGTCGACGGTTACGTCAATGATTAGTGTACTTGACCTAGTCATTAGCAGACTCACCCTATTGGAGGATACGTTGATATCTTCCAAGACCTGACACTTTTACATGTATTCACTGTGACATTCATATTGGGATGCGGGTCCGCGTATTCGACTAGCTATCGGTGCGTGAGACATGCATCACGGTTAGTGCGTAATTCAGAATATTTTATTTATAGAGACTGGCATATAGATACGTGGTATGCACATCGAGTATTCGACTGGTGTATTTACATTGGGCGGGGAGGACAACTAGTAGGCGTATGGGGTACACATATTGGAGTCATAATTTTGGAGAAACCTCGGATCCAATGATTTCCTTTACACTGATGCCACGTTCTTTGGAGCGATATGGACAATATACTATACTGATGCCACGTTCTTCGGAGCATTATGGACGATATACTGTACTGATGCCACTCTTTTCGGAGTATGGACGTTATGCCTACACCTACCCATATGTACCAGCGTTGTCCTCGTATTGCATTCACTTAGATGGTTAGTACACCCTTGTTATATTTATTTTATTCAGTATTATATATGGCATATTTTTATGTATCTTGTTACGTCCCTCTGAGGACCTGGTACCTTTCCAGATTTGGACGAGGCATATTATTCCATAGTGTACGGCCCAGGACAGGAGACGAGGTATGCTACAGCTGAGTTAGAAGGGCTACCGTCAGAATTCCCGAGATCACTTGGTAGGCCTTCTGCCTAGGATTGGGCGCATCATTATTTAGTCAGCCGATGCCCTGGTCATCACTCTTTTATTTATCATTTCAGCACATTATTTCCGTCATAGTAGTGGGTTTGTTCCCACCAGACTTTATGGGTTATACTATGATATCTTGAGACTGGTGTTTATCTTCCAGCAGTTTATTTAGTACTTCTTGCTTTTTTATATTATGGATGAGATTAGATTACTTGCTGTTGAGTTATATGGGACATATTAATATTAGGACAGCGTAACACTCTTTGTTAGGATCCATTAAATTGGGATATTCTTAGAGATGTGTCAGCTGGCTATTTCCACGTGACCTAGTTCCAAATATTTTGGGACTGGGGCATGACAGATCTAATTAAATATACATACAACATATAGGGTTTCATTTTTGTTATCCGTGTCCAATCAACGTTACACGATACAATGGTATAACGATGGGATACAAGGAAGGAGGGGTTGGTAAACTTGTACCTAATCGATAGAACTAGGGGGGTCTCGTCAACGTGTTCTCCCACGTGGGCGGAGCTCCGGTGTCGTACGGCAGTATGGCTGCAGCAACTCGGCAGTAGTTCAGCAGCGGCAGCGGCAAGGCTGTCGCGACGAGGCGATTGGGGATGGTGCTGGTCGTAGGGAAGTGGTGCTGTCGACTGACAATGGTGGTTGGCGGGTGGCGGAGTTGGTTGAGGGGTGCTCGTGAAGTCAGAGCGGTGGGTGTTGGGAATCGGATGGAGAGAAAAGGGAGGTATTATCGATGGTTGGTGAAAGAGAAGGTTGGGGGTGGTGGTGCAGTCGGTGCCATGGGTTGCAGGTAGACGGACAGGGCGGTCTGGCGTCGAGGGCAGTGCCAACGGCGAGGTGGTTGGTCGGAAGTAGAGGGAGGGGGTTGTCCGGGTCGAAAGAGGGGTCGGCTAGGGTTTGGGGTGGATGATGAAAAATAAATTTTAGGGTTTCAAGTATAAGAATGTGTATTTATATAAGAGATAAAATTTGGGGGTTGGCCTCGAGGTTTGGGACGGCCAGGGTTCATTGGGGTGGGGGCCGGTCCACATGAAAGTGTCCATGGGCTGGGTCAGGTCCTATTTGAAGTAAAATTGGCCTCAAATTTTAATTAGATTAATAATTGCAAGGCGTTCTTTTTAGGAAATATTGCGTAGCTGATGAGACGCAATTATAATTATTTAAAGTTATACCATGGTCAGATGGGTAGTCTGGCATGTCTAGGAGATGTTGGTGACATTGGGTTGAAGGTAACCGCTAGGGTGGCATTCCAACCTCGTAGCAACGGTAAAGTATAATAAGACATATGATTAGATGTACATTAATCCTAATTGAATCAAATTTAATCCTAGTCTTCTTGATTTAATTCAAATAATCCCTAAATTGGTCGAGGGGGTTTACAAGGAGTGGTACTTCGAGGCCAACAACATAAAACTGCACATCCCCAAGATTGACCGCTAACTGCCGCTCTTGGCTTTCATGTGCCTGGCTTCGCATAGGAAAATGACTCGGGAGCTGACTCCTCTGCAGGGCAGGATGTTTATTGGTCACTTTACGGCCAAGTCTATCACCCATCAGAATGATGTTTTCGGATACGTCTGAGATGGGCCCTCTTATTCTCCACGAGTGTTATATCCTGGCAGTCTTGTTAGTGAAGTTGGTCCCAAATTCTTGGCATTCAGTGCATCCACTCTTGCGAACCATCTAATGGAGAAAAATCTCTAATATTCGTCGGGTTCTATTCTGGTCACCAGTTGGACTAATTCTGATCACGAATGGCACGATCTGACTTCGTGGATACTCGCCAAGCATGAGGCAGTCTTAAAGAACCTGGGACTCTACTATGCCTTGAGGGCTACCCAATATGGAGTAGAGGTGAATCATCACATGTTCCTCGCCCTGGTTGAGATGTCCAACTGTCACACCATGACGTTCTTTACGCCTGACGAAGAAATAGGCTCGGCCCTGCACAAAATATATGAGATCTCTAAGCTCCCATAAAGCATAGAGCTGTATGAGAAATATGCCCCTGCAATGAGGAACTTATAGCCTTGGAGGCAAAAGAGCCTAATATGATGGCCGTATATAAAGAGGTGTTGTGCCATCATCAAATGTGTTAATGCCAGGACATGACGAGGGCTTCTCCTCATGTCACCATTTGGATAAAACACCTTTTTAAGGAATTATCGGCGGGAACCAAGAAGGTCCACTTCACCACCTGCCTTGCCTTTATGCCGAAGGATATACAAGTTCTGATGATGTCGTTGAATAAAAAGAACCCCAAGGTCTATGCATTTGGTAACCCAGACCCCAAGATTTATAATTATTTTGCCCATAATATATTTAATATATCTCTGAAGGCAGCACTAGCAGGCTACTTGATGACATGGCTTCGCAAATAAGTTATTCCTGGGGGATTGTGGTCAATCGAAAGAGTGACCAAGAATCGTATTCTACCTACTGTAAAACTTGTTTTTGGCCACAAAATTTCCTTCCTTCTTGCGATGGTTTGTGACATCCTCCGGGGGATACGAGAGTTTATGGAGAAGGTGATGATGCAAGGGGGAAGTATTGGTGACTTTGATCGGGTAGAGTTACCTTACCACTATCTGATGGGTTGGTTAATACTTTACCACACATCTATGATGAATCCAGGACTAATGGAGAGGACCCATAAGGGGATGCCTTCATTCGCCGCTATCTCAAAATGAACTGGCTCCATGCGGGCATACCCATCTGTCGAAGGTTGTCAGAGGTTGTCTGTAGAGAATGAGGACCTCATGGATGTTGTGATAGGGTCCTCCAGTGTCACGCCCCAGTCCCAAATTATATAGAACTAGGCCACGTGGCAATAGTCAGCTGTCACGTCTCCGAGGATATCCTAATTTAATGGATCATAACGAAGAGTGCTACGCTATCCTAAATAACTAACATGTCCCAATATCAGTCAACAACATGCAACTAATCTCATCCACAAAATAAACAACAAGAAGTACTAAATAAACTGCTGGAAGATAAACACCAGTCTCAATATATCATAGTACAACCAAGAATATCGGTAGGGACAAACCCACTGCTATGACGAATAAAATACTAAAATAATAAATGAAAGATAATGACTGAAGAATCGGCTGACTAGAAAATGATGCACCCAATCCTAGGCAGAAGGGCTACCAAGTGCTCACGAAAACTCTGACGGCTGCACCTCTAACTTCTCTGCCGTAGCAAACCTCGTCTCCTGTCCTGGCCCGTACACTGTGTGGTAGTAAGTCTCGTCCAAATCTGGAAAGGTACTAGGTACTCAGAGGGACGTAACAAGATACATAGAAATATGCCATATATATAAATACTGAATAAAGTAAATACAATAAAGGGTGTGCTAACCATCTATGTGAATGCAATGTGAGGACAACTTTGGTACGTATGAGTAGGTGTAGGTATAATGTCCATACCGCTTCGAAGAACAGGGAATCTGCAAGTATATATATACGTCCATACCGCTCCAAAGAACGGGGAATCTGAATAGTATAACGTCCATACCGCTCTGAAGAACGGAGAATCTGCAAGTATATATATACGTCCATACATCTCCAAAGAATGGAGAATCTGAATAGTATAACGTCCATACCGCTCTGAAGAACGGGGAATCTGCAAGTATATATAACATCCATACCACTCCGAAGAACGGGAAATCTGCATAAAGGGAGTCATTGGATCCGTGGCTCCTCTAGATACTACGAATTCTAATGGGTGTATCCCATATGCCTACCAGTGGTCCTCCCTGCCCAATGTAGATACACTCGTCGAATACTCGAAGTGCATACTACGTATCTATATGCCAGTCTCTATGAATAAAAATAATCTTGAGTTACGTACTAACCGTGATGCATGTCACGCGTACCGATAGCTAGTCAAATATGCGAACCCGTATCCCAATATGAATGTCACAGTAAAAATGTGTAAAGTGTCAGGTCTTGGAAGATATCCACGTATCCTCCTAACTGGGGTGAGTCTACTAGTGACTAGGCCAAGTATACTAAATCATCGGCGTATCCGTCGTTAGCACCAGAATCAATCTCGGACGCACACAGTCATATGAAATAGAACAACAAGATAACATACAATATATGCAACATTTAATTTAAACAATAAATATGGCAAGGTATATTGCTTGAGTCCTCAAGCTGTGAATGCCAATAGCCTGCTCCTGCGATATCTCCTGGCTGATCCGATGATCCTAAAACACAATATAATATAGAAATCTACATCAGACACTAAGACCAAATATGCAGACACTACGTTGCTCTTAGGAACTGCCTCAAGTTTATGGTTTGTCGAAGACAGCGTTACGTGTGCACGTAGCTAGGTTGTACACGTGTTCTGTCCTTGGTCAACGTGTGTCTTGAGACAATAATTACTATGTTTATGGTTTTATGAACTTACATCACACCTTGTTGAATTACTCGTCATCTAATTTCCGGGTTAAATACACTAGGTAAATGTCTACGTCTCCAGGTGGATTTTAAGTCTTAATCACAGGTCATATTATTAAGGTAAATACTGGTTGTAAAATAATTGTTAAATCTTTTGTTAATATAAATCCTCGTATTCGTAAATTCAGGGTTGTATCCAGGACTATGATACTAGACACGAAGATACGACGATCATAAAAGGACACGATACGAGAGAGGGGAGTATATAGGTGTTTACCTAGATGGTTCGACGATGGTCTCCTCGCAGCCTGGTCATCTTCCGGTGGGGCGGTGCTCTGACAGTGGCTGACTTGCAAGGCAGTGGCGGCAGCGGCTCGCAGCAGCAACTGCGGGTGGTCGCAGTAGCAGCAGCAGCTCTGGGCATCGACGGTTGCTAGTCGAGGCGGCATGGGGTGGCTGTCGGCCACGGGGAAGGTGGTTATTCGTTGGTCAGGGGCGGTTGGCGGTGCTAGAGGCGGTTCACAGTGGTTGGGGTCGGGTTGGCTATGGTGGAGATGGTGCTAATGGTGAAAGTCGGGCGGTGCAGGGTGTCGATGGTGGTGGTTAGCGTCGGGGGAGCAGTGACATACGGCAAGGTGGTTGAGGGGTGGCGGCCTAAGGGGTGGTCCGGCGACGGGGTCCGATTAGGAAGGGCGGGGATGCCCGGTTAGAGAGGGGTCGGCTAGGGTTTATGGGGGTGGTGATGGTGTTTTAGGTCTTAGGGTTTCCATTGAAAGAATGTATATATATATATATATATATATATAGGTGATGGAACTTGTGGGCTGGCCTCGAGGTTTGGGCCGGCTACAGTTCTTTAGGGCGGGGCTGGTCCACTTGGAAGGGTCCGCGTGGGATTGGGTTAGGTTTGTTTGAGGTAGAATTGGCCTTAATTTAATTAGATTGCAAATAGTTGCCTCTGATATTTAGGGCAAATTTGGTTTAAGGAAAAAGTACCCAAGCATTTGTAACGTATGTTCCACAGCTCACACGAAGTCCAATATTCAGTATCTAAAAGTCACACAAGGTTAGATGGTAATCTGGCATGTCTAGGGGGTATGAAATTAATTAGTTTGAGGATAACTGCTAGTGTAGTGCTCCAAAATCTCACAGCTACGGTATGGCGTATTAAGACCTACGATTTATGCTCACTAATCCTAATTAAAACTAAATTAACCCTAGTCTCTCGCTTAATCTAAATTAAACCCAAAATTAGTCGAGGGGGTTTACAATCTACCCTCCTTAGAGCATTTCGTCCTCAAAATTAAAATATATGCATTATAAGAACTACTGACTGAATTTAAAATGCTAATACGTACCAAGTCCTTCGAAGATTTGAGGGTAACGTTGTCGAATATCATCCTCACATTCCCAGGTCGACTCGCCTGGTGTATGATGTCTCCACGCGATGTGAACTAGGGGAATAGTCTGACCCCGCAGTACCTTCTCGCTCATGTCCAGGATCTCAACAGGCTCCTCTTGGGAGGATAAACTCGGGCTGACTGTGATCTCGGAATGGTCAAGTACATGACTCGGATCCGGTATGTACCTCCTCAGCTGAGATACATGGAAGACGTCATAGACTCCTTCTAAGGTCTGCGGCAAGACTAATCTGTAAGCAACCTCTCTGACGCGTTCTAACACATCGAATGGTCCGATGTACCTTAGACTCAGCTTTCCTCTGCCTCCGAATCTGATAGTCCTTCGAGTAGGTGAGATCTTTAAAAATACATGATCTCCAACCTGGAACTCTAGGGGTCATCGATACGTATTTGCCCAGTACTTATATCTGTCATGTGCTGCTCGTAGGTGTCCTTGGATCTTCTTCACCTTCTCTACTGTACGAACAACCAACTCGGGGCCAAGAATCTGTCTCTCGCCTATATCGCTCCAACATACGGAGGAATGATACTTTCTTCCATACAACGCTTCATAGGGAGCCATCTGAATGCTCGCCTGATAGCTGTTGTTATAGGAAAACTCGACCAAGTGCAAGTGGTCCTCCCATGATCCTCCAAAATCTAGCATGCACGCTCTTAACATGTCTTCCAAGGTCTGAATGGTGCGCTCTGACTGACCATCTGTCTGTGGATGATATGCTATACTAAACTTCAGGCGGGTACCGAGACTCTCTTGCATACTCCGCCAAAAGTAAGATATAAACCTCGTATCCCTGTTAGACACGATGCTAACTGGTACTCCATGCAGTCGCACAATATCTCTTATGTACATGTCTGCTAAGACCTCAGTGGATTGCCCCACTTTGAAGGGTAAGAAGTGTGCTAACTTGGTGAGTCTATCCATGATTACCCATACTGCATTGCGACCACTAGGACTCCTTAGAAAGCCCTTAACAAAGTCCATAGTGATGTGCTCCCATTTCTACTCCGGTATAGAGAGTGGTTGGAGCAATCCTGCAGATCTCTGATGCTCAGCCTTGACTTGCTGACACACCAAGCACTTGGCCACAAAGCGTACTATCTCTCTCTTTATTCCATGCCACCAGTAGTACTGTCTCAAGTCTCTCTAAATCTTCGTGCCTCCTGGATGTATAGAATAGGTTGAACTTTGTGCCTCTACAATCAACTTCTGACGAAGTTCTCCATTTGGAATATAGAGACGATCTCCATATCTTAAAGTCCCATCTTCATGTATTTGCAGTCCTGTCTGTATTCCCGTCTCTATCCTCTGTCTAAGCCTCTGGAATCTGGCGTCTGTCGGCAAAGCAGCCTTGATTCTCTCCATCAATGTCGATTACAACTGGAAACTCGACAACTGTCCATCTACTCTAGGCATAACGACTTCAATACCCATCTGTTCTAGATCTCTCAACAGATGTTGTTGGGTAGTTAAGAAAAATGCCATGGGTCTTCTGTTCAACGTGTCAGCTACTACGTTGGCCTTTTCCGGGTGGTACTGTAGCTCAATCTCAAAGTCTGTCATCACCTCGAGCCAACGTCTCTGCCTCTGATTCAGGTCCTTCTGGGTGTAGACGTATTTCAGGCTCTTATGATCAGTGAATATCTCCACTCTTTCTCCATATAGGTAGTGCCTCCAAAGCTTCAAGGCAAAGATCACTGCTGCAAGCTCCAAGTCGTTAGTGGGATAGTTCTTCTCATGTGTCCTCAAATATCTAGAAGCATAGGCTTCAACCTTTCCATGCTGCATCAAGATGCATCCTAATCCTTTCCCGGATGCATCGCTGTAGATCACGAATCCTCCGGGTCCAGAAGGTATGGTCAAGATGGGTGCTGTAGTCAGGCGCTTCTTTAGCTCATCGAATACCTTTTGACACTCCTCTGTCCAAGTAAACTCCTGTTCCTTATGGTTCAAGCGGGTCATAGGCTCTACAATCTTCGCAAAGTTCTCTACGAATCTCCGATAATATCTGGCAAGTCCTAGGAAACTTCTCACCTCTGAGACATTGGTAGGGGTCGGCCATGTCTCCATCGATGAAATCTTCACCGGATCTACTGAGATGCCATCTCCTGGGATGACGTGTCCAAGGAAAGTGATATGATCCAAAAAAAACTCACACTTACTCAGCTTGGCATAAAGCCTCTCTCTCCTCAGGGTCTCTAACACTAGTCTCAAGTGATTCTCGTGCTCCTCTTGGCTCTTCGAATACACCAAAATATCGTCGATGAAGACTACCACAAACTGGTCCAAGTATTAGTGGAAGACCCTGTTTATCAAGTTCATAAATACAGTCGGTGCATTCGTCAGTCCAAAAGGCATCACTAAGAACTCATAGTGAACATAACGAATCCTGAATGCGGTCTTTTGAATGTCTTCTTTTTGTACCTTCACTTGATGATAACCCAATCTTAAGTCGATCTTTGTGAACACTACTGCTCCTATCAACTAGTCAAATAAATTATCAATTCGCGGCAGGAGGTACTTGTTCTTGTTAGTCAAAGCATTAAGAGCTCTGTAATCAATGCACATGCGTACTGTGCCATCCTTCTTAGGTACATACAACACTAGTGCTCCCCAGGGTGATGCACTAGGATGGATAAATCCCTTGCTCTGTAACTCCTCTAATTATAGCTTCAGCTCATCTAACTCCTTCTTCTCCAATCGGTACACATTAGAAGATACCGGTGCTGCTCCGGGTACTAACTCAATGGTGAACTCTACGTCTCTATCTGGCGGTAAGCCTGGCAATTCTTCTGAAAATACATCCTCGAATTCTACAACTATTGGTGGGGGTGCAATCTCCATAGCCATGCAAGTTCCAGCTATCTGTCCTACTCCTTGTTTGATGGTCCCTCATATGTACTCGAACTTCGGTTGATCTCGCAGTCTAAAAGTGATGCTACCCTTTCAGCAGTTCAGTACGGTATTATACTGGCTCAACCAGTCCATGCCTAGCACCACATCAAAGTACGGCATGGGTAATACCAAGAATCATGGTCTCATCTCTCTACCACATACGACTATCGAACATGTTCTAATAGTGCTGGTAACCGGAACGATACCTCCTCCGGTAAGAATCTTCCAACTTTTAGGTAAGGAGGAAGTAGCTACTCTATGCATTGCTACGAATCTACTAGATATAAACGATAACGTAGCACCAGAATCAAACAATGTCGTCGTAGATAATGATGCAACTAAAATGGTACCTGTGATAGCTTCCCCTTCTGTTTCCTCCTCAGTAGCTGCTAATGCAAAGGCCTGTCCCTGTCTCTATCCTTCGGTCTGCTGTCGAGCTCGATCGAACTATGCCTTCTGTGGGGCCAAGGGTGGTCCCCTCTGAAATCCTTTAGGTGCTGGTGGACGCTGTCCTCCTGGCGGGGGTAGTATCCTCGAAACTGGTGCTGCTGGCCTCTGTCCTATCTGTGGTGCTATGTCTCTGTACTGTGGGCAGTCTCGGGCATAGTGCTGGCTCGCTCCACAAATTATGCATATTCCTAGTATCTTTCGGCAGTCCTTCTGGTAATGTCCTCTCTTACCGCAGTAGTTGCAAGACGGAAGATCATTTTGTTGGTATGGTGCTATCCTCTACTGTGTCTGCGCTCCGGGACGACAGATTGGTCCTCCTATTCTGGGCTGGGCTCTGACTGGTATGGTCGTGCTGGGACGTCTAGCTCCTCTGGCAATGGCCTCCTGGATTCTCGCTTCTGCAAGAACCTCCTCGTAAGAAATCCTTGCCTGTGTGGTGGTATACCTCTGTAGCTCAAAATTGAGACCATGATAGAATCTTTGGGCTTTCTCGAGATCATTGGGTATCAGGACGGCACCAAATCTGCTAAGACGGCTGAACTCAGTATCATATGCGTCCATAGTCATATTTCCTTGTTCTAGATATAAAAACTGGGATTATAGGGCATTCCTAACTGTGGTTGGAAAATACTTCACATTAAAGTATTCTAAGAACTGTTCCCAGGTCTGGTTCTTGCCTATACTGCGCTTAATAGAATCCCACCAGTGATAGGCGTTGCCTTTTAGTTGGGCCTTCACTCCAGTCATCCAAAGGCCTGGGTACAGTTGTGACACCTCTAGTAGCATCTTCGTATTGGTGACCTAATTAGAGATCTATTCTGCAGTCTCATTGCCTGAGAAGGTATCTGGTCCCATCTGTCGGAACCATCTAACAGTGCCACCTGTTTGGGCTGGTAGAGGTGCTGGTACGGGTGCTGGGATAGGTGTCCTCTTTAGTATTGCCATCAAACTCTGTCTCAATATCTCTGTCTGATGCCACTGTGCTTGCATCATAGTCTGAAAGAACTGTAGTATTTGTGGCTGTCCATCTAGCTGTGGCATCTGGGGCATGTAGGGTGGAGGTGGTGGTAATGAAACCTCTGGCTGTGCAGTAGGCATCTCCTCAGATGTCGGCCTCTCGATCTGCTGTATCGGTGTAGCTCCTGAAGTCTGGCCCTCCCAATGCTGCGTGGGGATCGTCTGGGAAGTCTGTCCCTCGTGCTGTGGTATAGGATCACCTTAAGAAGTCTTGTGCCAATGTATCAGCGGGGTCTGTAGCGGGGGTTGCCCTTGGGGTACCTCCTCTCTTTGGGTGGTATTGTCTGGCACCGCGGTACTGGGTACTCCTCATCTACTGCGCAAATTTATCTAGTAAGAGATAGGATTTCATTAAAAAGAGTACGGAATCAAGCAAACAAGATGCAGATATTTAGAAACAATATGAAGGAAGCTCAAAGACGAATCAAAAGTGGATGAGACCTAGTAATTTCTATCCTGTTGCAGGATCGCTGGGTACGTTACCATACCACAAGCGAATAATTCAACCTGCATGGGCCACCACTAAAACCATGTTATGCCCCAGTCCCAAATTATATAGAACTAGGCCACGTGGCAATAGCCAACTGTCACATCTCCGAGGATATCCTAATTTAATGGATCCTAACGAAGAGTGCTACGCTATCCTAAATAACTAACATGTCCCAATATCAGTCAACAACAGGCAACTAATCTCATCCACAAAATAAACAGCAAAAAGTACTAAATAACCTACTGGAAGATAAACACCAATCTCAATATATCATAGTACAACCAAGAATGTCGGTGGGGACAAACCCACTGCTATGACGAATAAGATACTGAAATAATAAATGAAAGATAATGACTGAGGCATCGGCTGACTAGATAATGATGCACCCAATCCTAGGCAGAAGGCCTACCAAGTACTCACAAAAACTCTGACGGCTACCCCTCTGGCCATTGTACAAAATTAAATACCCGTCACTTCATCTCGCCTTAGTGTCGTAATATTCGTAAGTGAGCGCCTTGCGCATTAATTAATAATTTAATTAAGTTGAGACAAAATTCACCTAAAATAGGTCTAGACCAAGCCGTGTACACCATAAACCAGCCCTACCCTAGAGCTTGGCCAGCCCAAATATCAAGGATGGCCCACGAGAGCCAACATCTATAAATATACATACTTCCACATGAAAACCCTAATTTTACTATTCCTAAAACCCTAGTCGTTCACCGCGGTCTCCGAACCCCCCCCACCGGCTGCCGACTTCACCAGCCACCGCCAGTAACACGCGGTCACCGAACCCCCGACTGTCGACTTCACCCTACCGTCTGCTACCGCTAGCACCGGCGCCAACCGCCACCATCCTAAACTCCCACACCAACCGTTCACCCCGACCGCTGCTCCCGAGCGTCCCTCGACCGCCTCAGTCATCGCTCGTCGCCACTCCAGATCCACCCGACCGTCCACCCCGCGACCGGTCAGTCACCCCCGCCGCTGCCAAAGCCACCGCCGCCGCTAATACTTCTGCTGCTGCGGCTGCCGCTGCTGTCTGCCGCCGGCCGACGCCGGAGCCCACCACTCGCCGGAGGACGCCGTCAGCGAGGAGACCCTCGTCTTGTAACTAGGTGTAAACCTGACTCATCCCTCCTTGTATAGTATCCGTATATGATCGTTATGTCATCGTGTCAAGACTTGTAGGATTGGACACAAACTCAGTTAACCCTAATTAGGTATATGATGGCATGTTGATTAACAAGAGTTAGAATTTGGTTAATAACTAACTATTCCTTAATCAGAAGACCTGTTGTTAGAAACATGAAATTCCTCAATAAAACTTATACTTCGCCAAGTATGCTGAATATGGGAATTTTAGGAGCAACAATTATACTAGACATAATGAAGCTTCGTAAAACCCTAGACGTAGTAATTATTGTCTCAAGGTACATGTTAGCCGAGGACAGAACACGTGTACACCCTAGCTACGTGTACATGTGATGCTGTATTCGAGCAGCCGTAAACTTGTGACAGTATTCAAGTATAGCGTTGTAGTCGTATGTATTTAATGTTTAGTGTCTGATATCAGTATTTGTTATATTATATTGGTGTGTTTAGGATCTTTGGATCAGCCAGGAGATGCTGCAGGAGCAGGCTATTGGCTTTCACAGCTTTAGGACCCAGGTAAGATACCTTGCCATATTTACTGTCTAATTTAAATATTGTATATGTTTTATGATTCTTGTTGCTTTATTTCATATGACTATGCGCGCCCGAGATTGACTCGGGTGCAGTCGACGGTTGCGTCGATGATTAGTGTACTTGACCTAGTCATTAGCAGACTCACCCTATTGGAGGATACATTGATATCTTCCAAGACCTGACACTTTTATACATATTCACTGTGATATTTATATTGGGATACGGGTCTGCGTATTCGACTAGCTATCGGTGCGTGTGACATGCATCACGGTTAGTGCATAATTCAGGATATTTTATTTATAGAGACTGGCATATAGATACGTGGTATATACGTCGAGTATTCGACTGGTGTATTTACATTGGGCAGGGAGGACAACTAGTAGGCATATGGGGTACACATAATGGAGCCGTAATTTCGGAGAAACCTTGAATCCAATAATTTCCTTTACACTGATGCCACGTTCTTTGGAGCGATATGGACGATATACTATACTGATGCCACGTTCTTCGGAGTATTATGGACGATATACTGTACTGATGCCACTCTCTTCGGAGTATGGACGTTATGCCTACACCTACCCATACGTACCAGCGTTATCCTCGTATTGCATTCACTTAGATGGTTAGTACACCCTTGTTGTATTTATTTTATTCAGTATTATATATGGCATATTCTTATGTATCTTGTTACGTCCCTCTGAGGACCTGGTACCTTTCCAGATTTGGACGAGGCATATTATCCCACAGTGTACGACCCAGGACAGAAGACGAGGTATGCTACAGCTGAGGAGTTAGAGGGGCTACCGTCAGAGTTCCCGTGATCACTTGGTAGGCCTTCTGCCTAGGATTGGGCACAACATTATCTAGTCAGCCGATGTCCTGGTCATCACTCTTTTATTTATCATTTCAGTACATTATTTTCGTCTAGTAGTGGGTTTGTTCCTACCAGACTTTATGGGTTGTACTATGATATCTTTAGACTGGTGTTTATCTTCCAGCAGTTTATTTACTAATTTTTGCTGTTTTATATTGTGGATGAGATTAGATTACTTGTTGTTGAGTTATATGGGACATGTTAGTATTAGGACAACGTAGCACTCTTTGTTATGATCCATTAAATTAGGATATCCTTAGAAATGTGTCAGCTGGCTATTGCCACATGACCTAGTTCCAAATATTTTGGGACTGGGGCATGATAAATCTAATTAAATATACATACAACTGTCATGACCCGCACCCGGTATAGGGGCACGAGAGCGTGGGTACATCCAGTCTATGCCGCAGCATCGACGGTAGAACGCTGTCTAGGTCATGTAACTATCTAATCAATATTACATGAATATCCAAATCCATAAGGAGACGTGGATATCACAAAATAATGCTTAAAATACTCAATCACATAAGCTAAAGCATGATGAGATATCGAAGCAAGCAATAAAATACAAGACAAGTCTAACGACAAAATAACCATACCTGCAATCAATAACATCCAATTCCCAAGTGTGTCGGAAATAAGTCCACTATGTCACAGTCTGGAAAAATATATCCAGTCAGGATTAGAAC